>VZTV01085867.1:27504-43136 GCA_013400875.1 Anhinga rufa | reverse complement strand
CGGCCCCATAGACTTGTGTGTGTTATGCCAGGTAATGGAGAGGTTGTTGAGATAACCTGGATGAAAGAAAAATACGGATGATATCAAACGTGCACATAAGGCAGTAGGAACATGTGCACAGAGGAAAAGCAGGTCTGTGATGTTGTGGGTTGCATGGTGGAGTAGTCCCTAGGCGATCGCAGGGTAAGTACATAGAGCATGGTGTGGTGTGAACGCAGCAGACTTGTTCCTTTTGTGGGATACCTGTTCTATGCAGCACAGAAGGTGTCCAGCTGGGATCTGAGCCCTGTTGTGCTGAGCCCTGTCCAGAAGGAGGTACAAAGAGACCACTGTGTCCCAAAAAGTTCACTGTTCAGAACAGGCAAGGCAGAAAGGGAAGCACTCTAGCACAGCTTGGCTCTGCATCCAGTCCATCTCTGCTCCACTGCACTTATACTGAATATCTGCCATAAATGTACAGTGTCAGCTTTCCTAACCTGGTTAACTCAGTATTTTTTTCATTATTTGATTATTACAATATCAAAAGGTCTAAGTGCCTTTGCAGATGGATGACTAGAGAATATATTTTTGTGAAAAGGATCTCTTTTTTTTAGTTAGGAAGCAATTCTGAAAAATGCCTGAAAAATCCTTAATGATATTTATTCTACTCATCTGACCTAAAAATAGCTAAAGCAATTTGAGTAGGAATGAAAAATCGCATGTATGGGGACTTTCAGCTCTAAGTGGAAGGCAACCTACTCTCAGATCAAACAGTGAGGTAAAAGTCAGGATTTCCTAGTTTAGAATTGCAATTTTGATACTTTGTGTGGCTTTGAGCACATCGTACAGTTTCTCCTTCTTTAAGTCAGGTATGTGGATTACTTACTACTTAGGTCTGCTGTAGAAAAGTGATAGTTAACATTTCTAAAAGTGGTTAGTAAATCATGTCATGCTACTTTATAGTTAGGATGCATTTGGATATAACCCATAGCTTCATTTTATGTAGATCACACCACATTGGTTGGGTTTCCTTGAGAATTATTCTTGGAGAACAAGAGGTTGATATGTAACCTGCTAAAAGCCTGTTTGGGCCTCAGGAAGAAAAAGGTTTCTCACCCCTGCTTTGCTCTCTGATCTGAGAGTGTTGGAGCACTTTGCAAACGTCCATGAGCTGAGCCTCTTAACCCCAGCAGGAGAAGGGCAGCTCTGCTGCTACTTAATGAGGAGAAAATTGAGTTTCAGAGAAACTTACACCAACAGTTTAGATTCAAGAGTCTAAGTCTGAAGATGCTGGTTTTCTGACACTGGGTCAAGGTTGCTTGGGAAAGATGTGACACGTCCAGGTCCATAGCCTATAGCTTTAGTCTCTTAATAACCAGATTACCCCTGCTATGACTGCCAAACATTCCTCTAAATGGAGCTTCATGCAGAGTTATAACTGCTTGATCCTGGGAAGATTGACACTATATTAGCTAGAACACAACCAGTGCCCCTGACATGAAAATATGGCCTAGATTAACAAAAAATTCAGTGCTGTATTTTCAATGAGATATTCTCTAGTATTGAATGACCTTTTCAGTCCCTCTCGTTCCATGACTTGTAAATGAAGGTGAATCTAGGTTTGTCTAAGGTCACAGTGCTGTGGTGCAGCTGATGATCTTACAGTGAAACTATGTAATGAAAAGCCTGTTACTGTGAAATCTCTGAGATGACCCCTGTGTGGTGTAGTCTGTAGAAGTCTGATGCACAGGGGCTAAAAAATCAGCACACTATGTAGCTGCAATGCCAGAAGGACCTTACCTTAGCTCAGAGTAAGAGCCTGGAGAATAGTGCAAGATTTCAGTGAGAAGGGAGAAGTGCCTTTTTTGTGACTAAGACACTGGACACTGGTCTTGAAGCTGGTCTGTGTGCTAGAATCTGGTCTGGAGAGTGAAGGGCCTTTTATTTTCCTTTATCTGGAAATTCCATCTTTGTTGATTTTCACAGACTGTAAGGACAAAGGGGACCAGTTTGAACAGCTATTTTGACCTTCTGGTTAATGTGGCCCACAGGGCTTCCCAAATTAATTCAGGTTTGAAGTAAAGCAAAAAAAAAAAAAAAAAAAAAAAAAAAGAGAGAAACTGGATTCTCCTGCCAGTCTATCAGATTCCTAAGCAACTCATATTTCAAAACTTTTAATCATCCTACTTCTACCGCAGTTACTATTTCATTTCCAGTTTCTTTGTAGTTCAGATCAGGATTGCAGAACACTGCGAGTGTGTGGTTTTTCCATTCCTACCAAAGGCTTTGTGTAGGTAAGGGGTTGTAAGGAAGGACTTGCTGCAGAAACATTGGAGGATTAAGTCTGGGCAGGATGAATCTAGTTCACTTTGCTGCCATGTAGCTGAGAGGGTGTAAGGGAACAAAGCCATCCTGCACAACAGCCTGGGAGCAAAGGACGGTGAGAAGACCGAGGCGGGGTGTGCTTACAGCGAGATGAGCTGGAATTCCCATCCCTAAGACCTGGAGGTGAAGAAGGAAGCTATGTAAGCAGCTTGTCAGTTCAGGATTATTCTTATAAGCTTTGAAGTTAGTCAACAGATGAGATGGGTTAAGAAAAAGATACTCTGTGGTGTAGCACCTGCTGAGTTCTGACCAGAAAACCTGAAGCTCATGGACCTCAGAAGCTACCTGTGGCTTCTGCCCTCTCACTTTGTAGGAGGAACGAGCCAACAGCAGCTGGACTGTCTGCAAAGTCAGAGGTCCTTTTCCCATTCCTGCTCTTCTCCATCCCTTCTTCTCAGGGGAACATGACTCAGCAGCCCTTCAGGGGCAGGGCTGCACTCAAGTCTGAAGCATGGGGTCAAGACGCCTACCTTGGCTTGGCTGCTGAAAGCAGTATATTCCTCTTGACAAGAAGCAGGAAAGATCAGACTGCGCAAGTCAGTGTAGTCTAGTCACTATGTGAGGTAACTGTCTAGGGTCAGCATTTCAACATCTGACTGTTGTTTGCAGTATGAACATACTTTAACTGCTATACATGGGACAGTTTTTCCACTGATGTGTGCTTCCCAGCAGGGAGGGGGAATGCAAACCAAAGTTTTCATAGATGGAAGGATGCTGGGAGCTCCTGCTCTGCCATATCAACCATAACAAAGTTTTCTTCTCTTATAGTTCAACATACCCTGAAAATGCGGACTTTTTCTGTACCCTATTCAGCTGCCAAAATTCTCCAGTTGTCACCCTAGTACCAAGCCACTCACTCATCCTGCCCATGTATCTGATTCACCCTGCTTTCAGTGATGATGATCCACATCCTCATTCCTCCGCCTGATGTGGTCAGTGAGCTACCTGGCTGTCAGGTCTGTCCAGCTGAGATGCCAAGGAATGAGTCCAACATTAATTGTGGTATTTTATAAAAATATCTTACTGTTCAGTAAGAGTTTTTCTGCAGTTAGCAGCATTTAAAAGTGGTGCATAAAATGCTGGCTTTTAAGGAAGAGCTAATTTCCAAAACAAAAGTTGACTGTTCTTCCTGACTCTGTTTCCAACATATAAATTTCCTAAAGTGATGAAAGGCCATGCAAAAAAGGCCACAGAATATTTATGTTAGGACATGCATATTATTTTCTTCCTGTTAAATTTTAGAAGTCTCTTTAAAACAAAAGAAGACTTTATTGAAAAAAACAGAGTCTTATGGATACTCCACTTTGCTGCAGTAAGATAACAGAGCACTTGCAAATGGCACTGACATCTTGGGGCAGATCGCTGGGGGTTAGCAGTGTCCTGACAGAACACATCTTACCTCTTAACTGACTGCTCTCCAGTCTCCAGCATTGCTAATTACCATGTAGCACAACTAAATAAATAATGCATGTTGCATTCCTCTGAACTTATAAATAGGCAAGTGTTACAGAGTCCTACAGACCTTCCCATTAATGGTGCTCTGTGGTGTCCTATCTGCTTGAGTAGAAAGTTGTTAGGGCATCTGTCCTGCTATTTGGTGAAGGACTTTGTAAGGTGAAGCTTTTCAGCTTTTCTGCATTTCTCAAACGTGTGCTAGTAGTGCTGTGTCTCACATTCCTAATCCATAATGATATGGCTGGGAGCTGTTGATTTACATGAATCACTCACATTCTGGCTTTGGCCACTATCAGCCCACATTATAAAAGGTTTGCAATTGCTTTATCCAGTGATGAACAGCAATAAGGAGCCATTTCCAGTGTCTGTTTATAGGATTTAGTAACAACAGAAGTAATGCATGCAAAGGCATTTCCAAATCCATCAAAGGAAATGTCCTGGGAAAAATTGGTTGTTTTCTGAGCTAACCTCATGGTGTAATTCCAAGATAATCTGATATAGCTGATTAGAAATTTTAACAAAAGATTTTTCATTAGAAAATGCTGATTTGCAATAATCAAAGGCACATGTAGCATCATGCCAGTTCCAGCAAAACTGAAGGTAGTGGCAAAGGCATCTCTCGTCTAGGGCAGGAATTACTGAGAGAAATACTCCAGAGCAGCCCGTTGTCTGAGATGCTGAACACCCACTATTAACTCTTTCCCTTGAACTGGAAAGCCTGAATCTTAGGAAGTCTTCCCTGCCCAGGAGGATGCCCTGACAGTAGCCCTGTTGGCTGTGTCAGGATGTTGCTCCCTTTTATGGAAAATTTCAGAAAGGTTTTGGTTGCATTGCGATGAGGAGTGGGTGTCTTTTAGGTTTTGCAGGAAAGCCATTGCCTCTTCAGGGTAACAGCACACATGCAAGACCATCCTGCAGTTCTAAAAGCCAGTGTAAACCGTTGCTTCCCCCTTTGCCTGCAAAACAGAGTCACTCGTGGCAGCGCAGAGGAGTCTCTGAGATGTCATTCGCTGAGCCGCTGCATGTGCTGTGCTGCTGGGGCAGCTGAGCCCAGCATGGCGGGGCAGGGTGCTGCGCAGATCTCTGCCCCCCGGCCATGATACCTCCAGCCATGCTCCTGCCCTGCCATTGCAGGCAGGGAGCAATCCTGCCTTTCATTCACCAGTAGGTTGGAAAAGGAGGAGAAATTTTCTTGCATGCACTTTCCTGCTGTGCGGCTCAACAGAACCAGGTCTTAAGGCTAGTGTTGTGTTTGCCCCTTATGGAGGGAATAAATAGGCCAAATAAATAAATTAAAAAGGCCAAAGACTTTTTGTCAATGGTTGCTCTTTAATTGTGTTTGGATCCTTTTCCCTCCTGCCTTTCAACATACAGGAAGCCCTTTAGTACCAGTACTCATTAATAAATGAACGAGTCCTTATTAAAGATCATGCATTCCCATAGACTTTTCCCAAATTTAATATCTGTCCTTCCTGGCCTCCGTAAGAATTCAAAGTATTTCTCGGTGTGTTGGTGTGGTATATTGCATTGCCTTTTTCTGTATGAGGATAATAATGAAAGCTCACTCTAACCCATATTTTGTCTCTCTAAAATCTCATTACTGTCAACTTCTGAAGGAAAAAAAATGGTAGTGTGTGTACTTTCCTCACTGAAAATTAATTTCCTTGATCATGGAGAGAGAGTAACATTACCTGTAATTATGTGACTAAGAGCTACAGCCTTTAGCCATTTTTGGAAGCTTTTCCATATCATAACATAGATGGCAGTATAGTCAGATTAACTGTAAAGAGGGATGTTTTATCCTTTATCCTTTTGTGGCTGTGGATGTGTCACAAGGTCATATCCATATTATTAGTATGTTTGGCCTGCATTTTTCAGTAATTAAGTCAGTCCTTATTACTCTAACTTGTTTAGATAGTATTTTTGGTTTCAGTCGGTGCTTTCCCATTTACATTAATATCTGTTATATTCCAGAAAAAAATACTATCATGAGTTTGCTGACATGCTAGATGCACTGAGGGTGGCTCTAAGGAGCTCCAAAGTGACAGCTACCCATCGGTGCATGAGTGACTATATTTGGTTTTAGGAATTTTTCTGTTTTCTTGATTTGTTATTACTACATGTGCTTGATAAATAGATCAGATGGAAGGCTTAAAAGGATGTACAAGATTCTAACAATCCTTAGCAGTTTAGATCATTCTGTTTGGCTGAATACTGATACAGGAAATTTAATTGGAACACTCTCCCATTTCCCAGGCCATTTGACAATGTGATGAATTTAGTGTTCCTATGAATGCTGGCCTGATTATGTGGCCCACATATTAAGCTAACCTTGATGCCACTGAACTGGTAATGATAGCACATCGTCTTCTGTCCTGTGAAGTCAAGTCCTGAAATTCTTAATACAGTTCATAAATTCAGCTGACTAGTGACCAACCTGTTGGGTTGCGCCCTGCAGACCTGGTGAGGTTTGACCCCAGGCAGTGTTATAAAACCCAACCTGGCTGATCAATTCTTTCTGTTTCACTAACACTGGCAGCGTGCTAGGCACTGCATGGGCAGTACCTACCCCAAATAGTTTGCTTTCTTAAGTCAGCGAGCCATAGATAAGGGACAGGGATAGAATATATTTTCAAGGGTGTCTCTTTTAAAAATATTTTAATGGTTTCTTTATTTCATCATTGCCTGACTGTTTTTTGTATATGTCAGTGTAGAAATGAGTCTGAGTGGGGGCTCAAAGAGTAGATTGTACCCTTACAGAGCAGGCAGATAATCTGCTATATAGCCAAAGAATGGTGCCTTAATCACAAACATTATGCGTAGGATTATTTTTAACTTGCCGTTAAAACTTATGAAAGCACACCTCTAAGCCATTTGTATTGACTTAAAAAGGGCTAGGCATAGCAGCAATAACTGTGTTGCAGAAATGAATCACAAAAGTTTGCTTTTACAGATTTCTTTGCTGCGGCTGATCCAGATCCAACAATCTGTCCGTGGGCCTCCATGTGCAGGGTGGGATCCTCTTTGCAAGTTAGGCAAGTTTATAAAGTCGGGATGCCTGGGCAACCTGGTGATTTCCTCTTTGTCTTACTCTTATTCAATGTTTATCAAGGGAAATAGTGGCTGCAGTGAAAAGCTATGAGATCTGACTTCATCAGTGTGTAGAGAACCCTAAATCCAGCTCGTCTTGTGAACACAACCATTGTGAGTCTTTGCTTTGTGAGGGAAGTACCACATTTAAGAGAAAACCTCGCTGACTGCAAAACTGCTAATGCTTAACTGAGCTCAGCTTTCCAGTGTCTTACATTCACTCTTGGCCACAGTCTACTGCAAAACTTTTACCATTGGGTTGAAATCTTTGACCAGTTTTGGATCTGGCTCTTTTAGAGTCTATTTCTGCCATTAGCCTGCACTGCGTCTGCTGCGGTGGGTTGTTGAGAGCACGCAAGTGAAGGGTGCTTGTCCCAGCTTTGCTCATGAGCTGCTGCTGACTGTTGATAAAGACTGTTGCCTCCCCAAGCCTTCGCTTCTCTCTTGCCCTTTTCTGTCTTCTCCAGACTGTAAGTCATTTGCTCTTTGGCTAAGCAGCATCTAAGTCTGAACAGGGACTTTGGAATGTCCCATATGTGACCATAAAAACCAAAAATGCGCCGATTTATTAATGCATACATTTCTGTTGTAAATGCTGCAACTTTGCACTTCCCTGCTTATAACTGTTCTTTTCTCCTTTTAATTATTTGTATCTTTTTATATCAAAACAATTTGAATCTATTTCTGTTGCAAGATGGTGTAGGGTAATAATAGGCATTTATGAGTTTCTTTGTTGAGCTGCAGAAAGTGTTTTAAAAGCCTTGTAGCTTTATTTTTCCCTTGGAATGTCATGCTACTTACAAACTAACATCTTCATCAAGGCTCACTTATGAAAGGACAATGCAACTTCCTGTGCTCATTGACAGTCCTTGGAGCTTATTTCACTCTCTGCTTTTTTCCAGAGACTATATTTGAAGAAGGTAAGATCACTGAAACCATGGTGAGATGTGGGAAGCTCCAGATAAATTAGCTGGCTGAAATAACAGTGATTGCTTTTAACTTGATTTCTCTTTTTCTCTGTTTGCAGGCAGATGGGAGAAAAGGTCTGTACTGCAGTCATTTACATGATTGCCTACTTATTCCCTTGACCTGAGAACCTGAGTAGTGGTAGGTAGCATAAGCTCTAGTCAGGCAATAAGAGGCCAAAGTGAACTAGAGGTTTCATTGTTTAACCCTTCCCTACTGCTTTTACTGAATACAGCTAATTTCTGTCACTTCCATATAGAGACATTTTAAAGCTGAATAGTGATTAAAGGGGACATTTTAATCTATCCAGCTTTCTTTGTGTGAAAGATCTGCATTTAACAGTTGATTTTATTAACAATTCAAATGTAACTGATGAGTTTTCTGTATATTGTGTCAGTCTTTGTGGCAAATAAACATTTCTGCAAACACTAAAGAGCTCAGAAGGTACATGTGGTGTATGTTTATTACTCATCTGAATGTCATCTTTTCTACCTGTAAATGGTGGTGGGTGAGAGTCTTAGAATTGAAAACAAAAGTATTTAGGAAGATAAATTTGAGATGACAGCAACATTCTGGATTAAAAAAAAAAAAGATACAGAAGCAGAAAAATTCCATGAAGAGAACAGACTCTTTGGGAACAGGGAAGCTGGAAGAGAATTGGACTGGAAAATCTATACATCCCAGAAATCTAGGACAGGTGATGAAGTTGCTTGTGCAAACAAGTGTGTTTGATTTCATGCCTAGTGCATATACAGAGCAAGGAACGATGGAAGCAGACTGAGTGACATCAGCCATAGCATCGCTGAGCTGCTATTCAAAGACGCTGGTGACTACAGAGATCAAGCCAGTGAAACAAGAAGCCTGCTAGTCAGAAGCTCACCTGAGGACAGCCACGCAACCCTAAGTGCCATGGAAGGAGAACTGCATTGATAAACATGCTTTTGGGTGTGTCCCAGATTGACTCTAGTGCAGCTCTGTGTGTAGGAGTAAAGGAGATGAGCTTTTCAGCTACAGACAAGTAATCCAATGGTAGTTATCTTTCCCAGAAAGGTTTTTTGTTTTTCTAGTCAAGCCGACAGCTAAGAAGCCAAAAGGCAGGTTGTTTTGTTTTTTTTCCCCAAAGAGCTAGTTATCTAATAAAGGAAGCCACAGTTTAATTACTTGCTGCTTTTGAGGTATATGATTTGATCTAATATTACAAAGGAAAAGATCATTCTACTACTTTATCACAACCTTTAAAATTTCAACCATAGTTTCTGCTGCTAGGGCCAAATAACTTTCTGCTGCTGGGGTGAGATAATTTAATTACATACAATTCATGACTTGTGATTTTACATAATAACTGTATACACAGACATGCTTGAATTTTAAAAAATAATCAGAATTATCTGGAAGACAACAAACAAAATCAGTAAGTGTTTTAGATAATGAGCTCCTGTTATTTTAAATCTGAACGTAATTTTAAAATCCTAGACTGAGTGTTAGACACGTGGAATGGATACACATTTATATAAATCATAATCTTTGTAATGAACTTTTCAGAGTTCAGGTAAAGGTAAGTATCTTTGGTGTCATGTCCAGGTACTGTGTAACTATTTGTGGTAACTTATAGAAATCTTGAGGATTTTTGCTAGGTACAATTTTCTGAACACATGAAAGGCCTTCAGAATTTACCATCTCTGGATGCACAAGCACTCCAATGTTTGAGTGAAATGTTTGGAAGCAGAAATCATGCCTATCCCTCTTAAAGCCCATGTTCCTTTGCTCATCAGAGTTGTCCATGAAGACATCGTGCAGTTTGCAACATTGCTAATTCCATTTATAGAGTTGTCGAACACAATTTCTTTCTAAAGATTTTTAAATACCTTGCAAACTGAATGTTCTCTTGCTGACATAGTAGATCTGGAACCTGGAGCAGCAGAATCCATACAATGAGTGAAGTGAGGATAACCAAGGTCAGACAACCATCAGCAGCCACCAGACATGTCAGTGGTGAGGAGGCAGCTCCAAGGTCAGGCAGGGAAGTCCATGAGTGAGGGTTGACATGGCACATGACCAGGCACTCCCATCCATGTAGCATAGCCCAGCAAGGGGCAAGAGAGGTCTAAGTCCAAACACAGCTCGTGAGGCAAGCCTTCTCAGCTTCTCGACACAGCCCTTTCCCACAGCTGAGCTGTTTTCACAGCAGTCATACCCAAGGTCACATTGCTGGGCTGTGCCAGAGTGGACCTTGAACAGAGCAGCTAAACCCCTGGGAGGAGGAGAGGAGGCTACAGATTCTGTTGGTGCATGCAGGGCACCAACACACGTAGCAGATCATGCTGGTCTTGCACATCTCTTGTTTCTAAATCAATCAAACGCAGCTGCAGCTTGCAGGCTGGGCTCCTCAGATAACTCTCCTGTCAGGTGATATCAAGCCTTGGGAGCCTCCAGAGTTACAGTGGAGTTCTGGGATTAGGTTACCCTGCTTTCCTCTCTCCAAACCCCCACCAGTGCCTCCCCTTCGCCCCCAGTACAGCAGAGCAGCAGCTCTCCACTTGCCTGGTCCCAAAGGCTGCCACTCGGGGGGCATTCATGGGTGCTCCCCATCCCCTGGGGAGGCTCCTGCCAGCTGCACCTTCCAGATTGCTATTTTTTTTTTTTAAAAAGGCAATTGATATTTGTGACTACTGCTGTTTTCCATTGAGAAGGCTTGTGTAACCTTCAAATTCTTGCCAGTGTTTTTTGGGAAACTGTAATCGTTTCCTAAGTACTCTGCGTGCTGGTTGTTACTCACACCAAATCACTGTTCAGAGAGCTTTTAGGTCCGTCTTTGGAGCACATTTGCTGAAATTCATCTGAGCTGATGCCTATCTCAAGGTACATGCTGGTCAGGAAGATAAAACCGCTCAGTTTGTGGATACATGTTTCACAGTGGATTTGGTCACGATTGTGAATACATTTTCCATCCTTTTAGTGAAAAGATCTAGCTGTCTGAGTAGGCAGAAACTAGAAATGCTAACCCAGAAATTATATCCTCAGAAAATAACCTTGACTGTCATGGATGAAACTTACCTTTAGGGAGCTGATGATTTCAGTTGTTGAGGACTTATTTAAAGAGTGGATAAGCAGAAAAGGGATTTTGTTCATTTTGTTCTAGAGCATTGCAGTGGTAAAAGGTGAGGTTTCTCAAAAAATGAACAGACCCAACTCAGGGTTCAGTAAAGAGCCAAGTGAATAACGGGGCATAATTCCTTCCCACTACTTTTCTAAGATGCTCTTCTTTATTCATTTGAAGAAAATCCAAGAGCAAGACCTGTTGATGGAAACCCAACACAGACACACCAGGGAAGGACTGGATCCTTGCATTTTTGTGAAGTTAAACCTTTTTTTTTTTTTTCCCCAAAGAGGTAGACATAAGATATTTTGTGTAAGAGTTCAAATTTTAAATAAAACTAAATTGCTTCAAGTTCTAGCAAGTCTTGGGTTAAGAAGGACAAGATGTTGTGAGATTTGGACATTGTAAAAATAACAGAACAAAAATTCCATGTACTGGAGCAGTTCTTCTGAACCGGGAAGGAAAGGATGTGGAGGAAATTACTAATATAAAAATGCTAGCCCTTCAGATCTGAGTACTCAGGCAAAATCCAGGACTGAGTAGGTAATTTTCTTCAGTCTGTTTTGGGATGTCTCACTGCTTCTTCACCTGAGCTCTCACTTTCTTATTTCCTTATCGCACACAGCTCAGCAGAGCTCTTCTGCCCAGGTCATCCAAGTCCCTGTGTACAGCCTTGTAGATAAGCTCATCTGGGCTAGTGCTAGCCAATCTCTGCCCTCTGTCTGAAAAGCAAAACAGTGGCTGATTCTGCTACTTCTTGCAAAGTTTAATCCAGATGTCATAATTAAGGCTCTTCCTTTATTTTCCATCATTGCCCACTGGGCCTGGAAGGGTGATACCATGAACAATTTGCTGAACAGAATGCAAAGAAATAGTTCAAAACATGAGAGGTGGAATTAGTATGCTGACAGGTTCTGTCTGCCAGTAAACCCAAACAGCCCCAATCACAGAAACCTCTGTAAGTACTTCTGCTCCCTGATTATTTCTCTTCCAGCCTCCAGAGAAGTGAAAGATTCCTTTTCTGTGTCTGACTGTCATGGAGGCAAAGTGTTGGTTTCAGCTTAGGACCCTTGTCCCTTGCAAAACCCTCTTGAAGCACCATCTGTGTGAGCGTTGTTTGGTTTATTTTATCAGAGGCTGTCCTGTCATAAAAATTCCCTCTAGAAATCCCAAAATTTTCAGTGGTTTTAAAATTATGAAGTACTTTCATAGTGTTGTGAGAAGAGAGGAAGGGGTTGCACTTGTATTTTTTCTATTTCATATGCAGTCCTGAAATTGAAGCCCCTATACATAGGAAGCATCTGGCTGCTCTGGCATCTGTTCTTCCAGTCCCACTTTATCACCAGTGGATAAATCAGCAGCATTTCCCTTTCTGCAGATTACAGGATGAGAGAAGACAGTAATCTTTTTCCTAAGGATGCTTGCTCCTTTGAGAAATCAGGTTTTGGTTTCCTACTTAGGGCAGTGTTTGCAATCTATCACTTCAACGAGGCTACCTTGACAAGGCATCAACATCGCTTTCTGGTGCCTGTGTGAGGCTGCACAATCACAGTGGTACAATTTTTCCAACTATGCAGCAAATTACTCCTAAGGTTTGCAGAACCTGTTGCAGGCATTGTTGGGGTGGATGCTTTGTCTTGGTCAAAACCTGCCTCCTCTACAGGTCTAGCTGCTAACAGTCTATGACTGTCACCACTGTCAGGGGTTTGTCACAGCTTGTACAATGATTTTCCTCTGCAGAATTACTCGTTCGCTGTAATCAGTTGCCATCCACTTCAACTCAGCATATTCTTGTGTGAATACTTTTCCAAATTGTTGCTAGTTCCCGAACTAGTACTAATTTATTCCATCCAGTATGAGAAGAGTAGGAAATGTGAGTAAGCCATGACAGGGACAGTATCAGGAGTCCTTGTAACTCTGAAAGTGGTAAATCACAGTCTGCTGATGCAGAATCTTTTTCTCACCCAAACCACAGAGAGTTTTGCAATAGTGATAATTTAATTTAAAAAAAATTATAATAGGAATAAAGTCCTACAAAACTCTACGTATCTCTGGATGTTCGGAGAGCCTCCTTTCTTTATGCTGATGGAAATTTTTGCTTTGCTGATAACATACCCCCAGTAAACTTCCAGGCTTCACAACACCTCTCAAGCGTTAAGTTCAGATTAACAGTTGCCAGTTCATCTGACTGATTTTAAATATTTCAATTCTTGCAGAAACCTTTTTTAGCTGGCCTGAGGGTATCATTTGCAGGTAACAGGAGCTGAGAGTGGTCGGCTATGTAACACTCCCTCTGTAAGACTGTAGGATACAGCAAGTACACGGCCTAAGCCAGAAGTGTCACTGTACATTGCTGCAGTCTGTGTTCAGCTGTGAAAACAGTTTCTTCTAGCCTTTCTGTTCACTTCACCTTGCCAAGTCCCAATTTTATATCTCACTGGGTTGAACCTGCTACAGAGTTAGGTTATCATCTATCCGTAATAATGGACAAGAATACTTTCAAATTAATTTTCATAGACTCATAGAATAACCCAGGTTGGAAGGGACCTCGAAAGATCATCTGCCCAACCTTTCATAAGGTACCTTTTCTCCAATTCTGATCTGGTTTTACCATATTTTTTCTTAACCAAGACTCTAGATGAGCCCAGAGACTCGTTAAACTCAGTTATGCATTTCCTCGCTGACTAGCAGTGCTTTTCCCTCTTGGGTATTGCTGTATGGCAAGGTAGAAGGGCAACGGGTTGATGTCCTCCGGTGTCATTCCCTTGTTGCCCCTCTGCAGGAAAACTGAATGGGACTGGGAGAACAATTCCTGGTTATTAACCAGAAGCATCTGAGACCTCTATGCTGGAAGAAGCCCTGTAGGTTATATATTAAATGACATAGACAAAGAGCTCTTAGCTCTTGGTGTGTATACTGGCTGCATCTTAAACTTTCACTGGGGTAGGACTCAAGTGTCCTGCTTTCAAGGGAAGAAAATACTGGCACATAAGCCATACACTCTAGTCAGGCCCCTTATCTAGAAAGCTGGTGGACGAGGACCTTTGGACATCACATATACTTGTTATGATCAATATTTATTCATAAAGTCTTTTGAAGCTTCAGCTTCTCCTTTTTATTCCCCAGAGTACACCAATCAGGGCGACGGGTTTGGTTTTTTTCAGCTTTTAGAGTCATAGAATCATAGAATGTCCTGAGTAGGAAGGAACCCACAAGAATCATAAAGTCCAGCTCCTGTCCCTGCACAGGACAACCCCAAATTTACAGAAATTTTACAAATTTTTCTTCCATCTTTCATGGTCTTTCATCACCTTCTTCACAGCAAAAAATGTGTCCCTGTTCTGTTCACCTAAAAGGCAGTAGCACCCCCAAACTCCCCGACAGCCAAGGTCCAAAAAGCTGCTCTATCCCATCTTTTTTTCTCTGGAAACTATCCCAGTAGTGGATAACTATTGCAAAGGTTTTTCCCTTGAATGAAGAACAATTGGTTTGCTGATATCCAATTGTGTATAATTTGTTTCATCTGACCCACATCTCCCCATTCTTTTTTCTCTTTTTTTTTTCCTTATAATACAAAATAACAACAATCTAGCCAATTCTCAGATATCTCAACTTTGGTGCCCTATCTTCCTCCATTTAACCATATGCTTCCTGAACAGAATAGGGACTTTGGCCATAAGCACATCTCTTCTTATGCTTAAACTATTCTTATTTTTCCAGTTATTTTTCCACCATGCAGACCTTAGCTAAATGAGTTCCTATAATTTTTCTACTAGGTCCCTACTCCCTTTGGCTTAGAAACCACTTCTAGCTTCTTTTTTTGCCTGCTAAATATCATGAATCTTTCTTTAACCTCATATATATTAAACACAGAGCTGTGCTTACAGGGCTTGTGGCAGTTGGTCTTCCTCACCAATGCTGCCTTCCTATTACAGAATGCTGTTACAAGGAAATATTGAATGTCCTCTTGGAGGCCTCCATTTCCTGATACTCACCAGTCAGTCCAAGCCCAGCTGATAAAGTACATGCAGATTCACTGACACTTCATCCTGCAAGTTCTCAATGGTACTGGGCAAGTTTTCTGCAACCTTTAGCTTTTTTAGTTCTCCCTACACAGTTTTGGTTTAGAGCATTTCCCCCTGTACTTCAAGCTGTCAGGCTGGACACTGTTCCTCTCACATATGGAAACTTGCTCCGTAACTGCCAGAAAGGGCACGGTCCCAATCTGCATCATTCGGTCTCTTCCTAGAGCATAAATCCTTTGAGTGGCCCAAATGGACATCCAGTGGCTCTCTTCCATTCTTCTCTCTTGCATATCCTTTGATTTCTTCCCAGAACTGATGTTTGTGAGGTACTTTCTAATATCCTTTGCTATAGCTCATCTCTGTTAGCAAATTCCAGACTGACCAAAGTCTTTTTCCATATACAGGTGGAAATTAAGAGTTCCTTAAGAGCTGCAGCAGATACACAGATGTCTTTGCTTTGCTTACTGTAACAGTTGGGAGTTTTCATCAGAGCATTGCTCTTACTTGTGTTGTCTGATGCACCCATACCCTGAGGTTGTTTCTGTGGGATGTCCTCCTGTTTTTTCACCTATATGGTTTCCCTTAAACATGCAGGGCCATGCAGTCCTACCTACACACACGCACCCACACACCCA
>VZTV01085867.1:0-27497 GCA_013400875.1 Anhinga rufa | reverse complement strand
AATAGTCAGCATTGTTGTTTCTTTCAGAACATTTGAATACTTACTATGCACTGTGCTTATATTTTAACCAGAAGTCTGTGTTTCTCTGTCATCTTTAATTATGTGAATGGTGGTAGCTAACCCTACTGATTTCAATGAAGTTTAACATGATTTGAAAATACTCTTTTCTTCAATTAACTTGAGAGAGTCAAACCAGATCCTCTAAACTGGCACCACCAACTGTGGCTGTTGGGACAGGGGCATTTGAAGCCTAAGTGTGAGTTGACAGGTAGTCAAAACATCTTCTCCAAGTCAAAGGGAGGAAGTATTTTACATTGAGAGTTGCAGTGGAAGTGGTAGAGTACCAAGGAGGTGGATGAAGCAGAGGTAAAGGTGTCTAAAGACACCATAGTAAGCTCTGTAGATCATTTTTTCTGGAAGCAAAATAAGGCAGTGACTGTCTACTGATTCAAAGATGATGAATATAGAAGTGGGTGGATAGATTTGTTTTAAAATGCAGAGGAGAAGTCAGTTGTACATGATATAAATGAGAAGGTTTTAATATAAATGAGATGGCAGAGTAAATGACAAGATGTAAGAAGAGGAAGCTTTTTGCCAACGAAGGTAATGTGTTTTGTTCTCTTAGTCTGGAGACTTGAGAGACTGGAAGAACAAAAATGTAAATGAGCACTTGGGGTTTAGTGATGGGTACAAACCGCAGACTGGAGTCTTGCTCAGCCTGGTGTAAAACCAGAGGTTCTGAACTGAAATTAGAAAAGTTGCATTAACACAAAGCTGACAAAAGTGATAATCAGGCTTTGTATGAACAATCTGGAGTTCATCATGACAGTCTGGGTTCATCATGACAGCTGAAGGGTTTATACTTGACAGGGGTGTTTCAGGTGGCAATAGAAGCAGTTCAGAAGAGGCTGTTTTAGACAAGGAGGAGATAATTTATCTAAACAGTGTCATACATTTTCTGGCTTACACTAATGGCTGTAAATATTCCAGTAGTGAGTCAGTAAGTGACTGCCGCGGCCAAGTTCATTAATACAGAGATCTGGAACATCTGTTTGCACAGGCAAATTAGCACCCCCCTGTTGGTCCTACTGAGTCCCGCAGAAGTGTTTGTCTGAATCAGAGGCTGGGAAAAGCAGTTTATTTTTTCCCCTCAGGTGTGATTTACCTTGTAGGATGTTCTATTTAAAAAACAACTATTCTTTGAAATTCTTTGCTATCTTTTTTCTTTCAGATGTAGTTCATGTGGAAAGACTGGTGGTAGAAGGAAGATGGTATCACATTGTTCCACAAATAAATTATTGACTGCAGGTTGCTTTGGTAAATATTTACCCTGAGGTCAATAAATCTTGATATTCATCTCAGCAGAAGTCAGTTTCTACTTATTAGTATTATTTTTTAAAGGAAGATTATTGCTAAGAGTACAAAATAGCCAGGTGCAGGTGGCAGGCTGCTGATAAACATCTTGAAGATGTTAAATCCGAACTGTCATGCAATAGAGAGGTCAGCTACTAATATCTGGAAGATAAAGCCTAGTTTTTAAAGTAAATCAACTACATTCAAAATATAGCAAAACATGGAGCACAAGTGCTTGCACCTCAGGCATCCGGGAAAAGAGGGAATTACTTAGACATTGTATGCTTACCAAGTAGAAAATTTACAGGGAATAGATTTTGAAATTCAGCAAAATAATAGTATGTTGGATGGTTCATACATTCAGTGGTATTATTGTGCATGCTCCTTATAAAGTAACAGTTAGAGTAGCAAAGAGTCATAACATCATTAAATACCTTGAATATGTGATGTTTTCTCCCATAATGTGGCAAATAGTGTATCCACAGATAGGCACGAATATTGTGCTTACAGCCAAGAGAAAAAAGCCTAGAGAACTAAAAATGTCACCTTGTAGGGTTTGTTGGCATTTCTAGTGGACCTTTCATTGTTGAAGCTTTCTCAGAAGCAGGATAGAACTTCTAGTCAAAGAAGGAGAAATAAAGAAAAGAAGCTTATATTTTGCTTTCTTTTCATCAATGGAGATCACTAAAATGCTTGGCTGGATGAATTTACATTCCCTCTCCCTCTCCCTTTCCTTCAAAAATTACAGAAAATAAGGCAAATTTTATTTTGATTATTTTTATTTCTCCTTAATTCTACGGCACAATAGAAACTAGAAATATTTACAAAGCATCCAGATCCATTCTGGACAAAAGGCTGCAATGTTGTTTGAATTGGTGATAGTCATATTCCAGGATACCTTTTATGTTTCTAGAGCACAGACATCTATAAGGGAAGTAATACTAGAATTTCATTGTATTATATCCATTTGTTGACTTTTTTTTGTAAGTCACAAGGGAGGAAAACTAAAGAAAATACTGGTGCTGTGCTTCTGAAGACAGAAATTCTCAAGAGGAGGGTCCAAAGTGGTAATTCAAGGCAACTACCTCATAATACGTTTGATAATGTAGGAAGGAGGAATAATCAGACGGAAATAATTATTTGCCTTTAAAAAGACGTAAAGATAGAAGATTCTTCACAAGAGTACAGGAATCAAAAGCATTTCAAGTCACATAATGTAAAGGAAGAACTTACTATATACTGACTGCAAAGTGCAACAAATAAAAGTAGCTGAACCACATTTTGTGAAGAGTATCAAAGCTGATAAAATTCTAGCTTATGTACCGGGAAGGAGAAATGAGGAAGAAATTTGTTAAATAATAACTGAAAGGAATCTGATAAGACATTCTAGATCTATTTAAATCTGCCTTTCAGGGTTCCTCACAAATGTGTATGTATCATGACACAGAAGATCTGCTGGAGGAATTAAAAAGCAAAAGTTTTGAGTTCTGTCAACCTCAGGAAAGTTGCAGTTGCATTAGAGAAGTCAGTAGCTTAAATAGAGACTGGAAGAGTTGTAAACAGTTTAAAAATTGGGGAAAGGCCCAGGCCAAAACTTCTGTAGAGTAACAGTCTGTAAAATTACAGACCTAATTATACCAGGTCTTTGTTAATGTTCTGACAAAGATGCTCACCTAGAAGCACGCACTGACTTACTATCAGACAGGAAAATAATGCCACAGATGGGTATGGGTTTTTTTTATTACCAGTGTCTCAAAAATAATAATAATAAAAAGAATTACACTTTATGCTGGAGAGAATGGCCACTGGCCTTGTGATCGCCATGAGGCAACTTGGGTCTTAAGACACCTCCAAGGTAGACATCTACATCTGAAGCTTCCTTTAAAGCTGAGTAAGAAAGAAAAGTTGCTTTGTCCTATTTTCGGATGAGATAAATATCTACTCAGGCAACTCAGAAGCGTCTGGTTTTTTCCATTGCCTCCTTTTGTTATTGCCTTTAAACAAAGTCTAAACAGCAAACTCGGATGTACCTATTCAGGCACCTTGAAGACTACATTTGAGCAGGTGAATCCAAATGCTTTAGACTGCAAACATACCTATGGCTTGGAGCAACTTTTCAGATAATATATAATACATATTGACCTGTAACGTTATAACCAGATCAGAAAAAACAAATCAGCCTTTGCTTTATTCTCTTGATATAGTGAGGGCCTTTGACTTAGCTGAGAGGCTGATTTTAAACTTTAAATATTTCTGTTTGTGGCCCCTGGTGTAACAGTAGCTAGATGTTTTATACTTAGTCTGAGCTGTAATTTTCCAGCAAAGGGCTACTTTAAAGGGAAAGAGAGTAAAAGTAATCTTTTAAAAACTTTTATTTGCCAAGTTAATAGAGCAACTAGTGGGGGGAAAAGAGAACTTGTGTGTCTGCTAAATGATCTGAAACTGAACTGTAACACAAACTGACCTTATACTTAGATGACATTTTAATTCATTTTACATAAGTTCTATCTTCTGTATCTTTCTGGGACAATTTTAGTTTTAGCCAAGTATTGAGCTATAAAGTAGATATTTCTTAGAAATGTGATTGCTTATACTGATGAAAGAGAAAGTCAAAGTTTCGTCTCGTACTACATAAGCCACTACAAAAATGATTTTTTAAGTATGTACATCATTGAACAGGCACTAACTGGGTATTCCTCCTTTTCCGANTATATACATTGGCTAGGCAGATAACATACTCTACATATGAATTATTTGCTTCATGTCTTACACTTTACCACATAGTTTTGACACCTGTAAGATTTCTACCTGGAAAGTAGAAAAGGAGGTTGTGAGAAGGAGACTGTAGACTGAATTTAGGATTAATATCTTCTATTTTAAGAGTCGTGGTTTCTGAAGCAGAGTTTGAAGATGTTTGTCTGATTCTAAGAAAACAATTATCCTTTGGAAAGCATTTAACCAGCATTCATTTAATCCTTTAAAGATAGAGAAAATACACCACCTGAGGAGGAGAGAGTAGGCAGCTGTTTGGTGGTAAAACTCCAACCTCCCCACTGTAGCACCTCAGTTTTCATAAAACATCTTTTTTGAGTCCATGTGTTTACACTGTCATTGGCTTATAGGGGTTGAGTTGCAAAATGACTGCATAGATAGCAGGGTGATAGGTGTGATTTACATGACACAGCCTTTGTTTGAAGTAAATGGCCATATAAATTATGGCATCTGTAGTCATCTCAAGTTAAAGGAGATAATTCTATTGTTTGTTGAGCTCATTATATTTGCTATGTTGCTTTAATATAGGCATATGCTGCTACAATCTCCTTAGACATTGCTTTTGAGTGGGTAGGAGTGCAAGCAAAGCTTTTTCTATGTAAAGAACCAAAATGGATGTGCTTATGCTGAGGCCTGAGGTACTTGGGCACATTGGCCACTGGAGAGGCTGTGGTGCCCTCACCTAAAGAGTAAATCAAAACACCATGTGTGAGGTTTCCAGTTCTGCTCTACTTGTACAAGTTTCCGGTGGATGATTTTGGTTAAAATCCAGAATAACTAGGGTTTATTTGTAACAGGGCTTGAAATTTTATCCTGAAAAATTAAGAGGATCAGCTTCACAAAGCTTCTTCACTGAGTTTGCTTCTGGTGGAGTTTTCCTGCATTGGCATCTGTCCATGCTGTGGAGCGAACCAAACTATGCTTATCTTAGTTATGGCATTTCCTATCTATGGTATGCTTGACTTTGCAGGCCTAAACTTCTCACTTGTACCCTAGGATAATTAGCATTATACTTCATAAGGGAATACAGAAGAATAAAGGATTAAACAGAAACTATTCTCTTTAATTAAAATAACAATTTAACTAATGAATACTTTTCCTGTGGCTTTACTTGCATTAATAATGCTGGTGGGCAAGGTTATTGGAGCATAATAGCAATATATGCATTGAAATTGCTAAACAAAAATAGATGAGCCAGTTTCAGTTAACTCTAGTAAAATAATTGGCGTTTGTTGAAGGAAAAAAGGACAAAAATCAATATGGAAGAAAAATATTTACACCATCCAGAAGGGATTGAAAAATGAAAGGAAAAAAAAAATCTTTAGAAAAATGCACTTTCAAGTGTCTTTGAGAAATGAATAAGAAACAAAGTAAACAACCATTGAATGTTCAGAAATTCAATGTGGTGAAAGTGAAAATCTTTACGAATAATTAAGGTGGATAAAATCTCCTTGATTGCAAACAGTACAAACAAAACCTTAATCACAGAAGGAGTGAAGCTTGATAAAATAAAGACATCACTAACAGTGTCACAAATAAATAATTACCGGCCTGTGATGTTACTGTCATTCCATAGATCAAATTCTTAATTTTTTTAACTGAGAAATTTGTTTGCACAGGGACTGCACAACTCTGCTGGATGTTTTTAGAGTGTTTTTACTCATGCAAAGCAAGGAACATCTAGAAGCCTGGATGTAAATTAAAACTCAGTGGCATAAATGAAAATATGTCAGAGATACCTTAATAGGGATTTACCTTCTCCTCTCACAATGAACATTCTAATAAATTTTGGTGTGCTGAAGTCAGGGATGGTCTTGGAAAACTTAGCTGAAAATTGTGGGAGTTTGGGTTTTTTTTTAAGAGTATATATTGGCCGAAAAATGGTTCATAGCAAATGTAATGCGTACAGCTCAGGGAGTATGTTCCAAAGAAAATCTATTCAAGCAAGAAGCATCAAAGCGTTCAAGCAAGACCTTGAATGAGTTATTAAACAGTAAATAGTCTGGGAATTAAGGTAGAAAAAAGATATGAAAGGGAAGGCAGTGGATGTGATGAGCCTTCTGCAGAAGCTGTTTTTTCCACTGGCCTGTAATTTAGATGTGAATTTATTCTGCACTGCACGTATTATTTATATCTTTTCTCACCACCTTTTTATCTCATGATTTTGGGTTTGGAGTGACTTTAACAGGAGCACGGAACAAGACTTAGCATAAAATAAAGATGTGGTCCTGAGAGGCAGGCCAGGGTTTGGCTCCTGTGAGGATCAAGTCCTGAAATATTAAAGGTCATAACAGTTGCTGATTGCTTGCTGGAATTTCCCCTAAATTATTGCCTTAAAATACTCCAAGTTTAAATGGAAAGTGTCATTTTCCCCCAAGTAAGCTATTTCTCTATAGCCATTAATTGGAGAAAGAATACTGTGAGCCATCTGTTATTTTGCTCAATTTCTGCAGGTTATGTAGCAAATTTTAGTGATTTTTTTTTTCCAGTTCACTGATTTCTCTAGTGATACAATGTTTTGGGGTAATTATTTCATCTGCTAAAGATCATTTAAAGTATAGGTTTGCTATAAATATACACACGCACAAAAACCATAGCTTGCTTAGAGGGCAAGTAGAAAGGGTATTGATAAAAAGCATTTCATCCCTAGGTTACCAATATAAATCCAGCCAAGCCCTGTAATAACTTAAAGCTTTAAGATGGGCATTTATCAGCCTATCCAGCCTTGTCTAGAACAGTCTTTTTTTGAACAGCCTGGGAGTAGGGATCAGAACAGAGGTCTCTCGACTACAGCATCCCTTTCTATCCTTTCTGTGAATCTTGCAGGTTTTGTTCGTGGTAGCCCATTTACATCAGGACTTTGCAGCCTTGCGGACATGGAGATTCAGAATCATTTGTCTACAACTGGCATCCTAAAATGTTGGGATTGGGTGAAAAAGAAGGATGTTGGTTGAAAAGGATTTTCAACCAGAAAAAGAAACTTTGCCAGGAGAAGGAAAACAGAAAAAAAAGAACTTTTTTTAAAGGAAATTTGTATCACTGTTAATATTTTTGCATGATAAATAGACACAATCATAGAGTGGTAGGTTTTCAGGCTTCAAGAACAGCTAATCTAAACCTCTGGATAACACAGACCACGCGTTTTTCTGAAATGAGTTTAGGTTGAAATAGGACATACCTTTCAGAGAAAAATCCAGTGAAGTGTTGTTTCTAGTGATGTGATATTTATCACAGAACTGAAAAGGTGTTCCAGGGATAAATCATCCTTCCTATACAAAGTATATACCATATATCTGAATGGATGGTCCTGACTCAGTTTTGGGTTCTTGGGTCTGTTTACCAGACTGAGGAACCCTCTAAATCCAATTTGTGTTCAACATGATGCATCTTGGGTTGTGAGCAGATACTTTTTTTCTTAAATATCTTGAACCTTTTCATATAAACTGTGTTTTCCAACTCTTCCATCATTCTTTTGGCTCTTTTCTGAGCTCCCTCTGACTACTCAACATCTGTCTTGAACTGTGGGCATCAAAGCTGGATGCAGTATTGCAGGACTGAACGCTAAGGTAAGAGCCTGTTGCCCCATTCAGCATTTCCACATACAGGAATCACATTTATTCCTTTAGCAGAACATCTTACTCAAATGCCTGTTCAGCTGAAAACCCCTCAGTACCCCCTAGCTCTTTTCAGATTTGTTTTTTTCCAAGAATAGAGCCCCCTCTGTTAACAGCATGGTCTCTGTCTGGCTCTGTTGGAGCTGATGTTGGTTGTGCGTGCTGGTTCCCAAAGCAATCCAATCCCCTCTGTACCGCTGGCTCTGTCTCCTCATTATTCAGCCACTCCTCCAATCTTTATCCCATCTGCCAACTTTATTAGTAATGATTTTATGTTTTCTTGCAGGTCAGTGATAAAACATAAAGAAGAGTAGGGCTAAGAACTGATGGCTTTAGGATCCCACTGGAAACACATGTTCAAGAACAATTCCCTAATAAATGATCAATTACTCAGGCTTTAATCCTTTTAATGTATGTCATGTTGATTTTTATACCATTCAGGTTAATCAAAACATTGTGTAGTAAGCACATCTAAAGTAGCTTTTAGAAGTCTATCATACCATCATGGTTACTTTTAGCAACCTGAAGCTCCATAAAAAAAGAAGTTAGTTTGACAAAATCTGCTTGCTATAAGGCCATGTTGATTGGTGGTAATTATATTAGCCATCTTTATTTCCTTATTAATAAAGTCCCTCTCAGCCATTTCATTGTTTTCTCTGGGATCACTATCAGGCTGACAAGCTTTTAATT
Organism: Anhinga rufa; assembly: GCA_013400875.1. Classification (NCBI taxonomy): domain Eukaryota; kingdom Metazoa; phylum Chordata; class Aves; order Suliformes; family Anhingidae; genus Anhinga; species Anhinga rufa. The sequence continues at coordinate 19,068 of VZTV01085867.1, read as the reverse complement.
ACCTGAGATGCCTGTATGCTACCCACTGAAAATACTGGCACAACAGGAGTTTTCTTCTAGTTGCCTTAAAGTTTATGGCCTCACATATGAAGAACAATATTAATGGCACAAGCACCTCTTTTAAAATTCTTGGTCACATGTGGAGCAGATTATATAAAGTGTTGAAAAAACTAAGAAGGAGCACTTACAGCTTTGTTGCTTACAGGATATATCCTTAGAGGATAACAAAAATATGTAGCAGAGTTCACACTGGATGAGCGAGTAAAAATAATTAATAGAGGTTAGCAATCAGGACACATTACAAGCAGGCAGAAAGATAGCATGTGTCTTATATGGAAAACAATATTATGATTGCAGAAGGGTTTAACATCTCATTCATTTGGAAATATGAGAGACTTGGTAAGTGGGGAAATGTTACATTAAAGTAGCATTTAGAAGTTATTACTTTCTGAGCATTTCTCCACTTATCTCTGGGCCTGTCAATCAATATTTTTTTCTCAGTCAGTCATCAAAAATATAAACAAATTAGAAAATTGCTGAAGTTTTCTGCCACAGAAACTTTACTAGAAGTCCTTGCTTATATATTAAATTTCTCAAATATCAAAGTCTCATTCAAAATTATACTCTCTTTTTGTTCTCTGATAGAAGTAAAAAATGCAGCTTCAGTTACATTTATTCATGATTAATAGACACAGATTTCCAAACCCAATATGCTCAAGGAGAGATCCCGCTGTCTTCCTTTCTGCGGTCTCCTGGCCTGCGGTGTCCTCATCAGCTGGACATTGTTAGCAGGGCTCTTTGACAGGGGCACCCACCAGGATTGCGTAGGGCTTTGAAGGTCAGCATCCCACAGGTTGGCCTGTGTTCATGCTGGTTTTCTCTGGGAGGGGTACCAGACAGTAGGCAGACCCCAGACCAGCGCAGGGTGGCAGTTGCTTCATCTGAGTGGATGCACATGTCAGCTAGGAGCTTGCCTGCTTTGCTGGAGGCTGCAAGCCTAGAGGAAAAATAGACGAGCAAGGGCAGGACCTTGGGGGATGTGTGCTTATGTTCTTGCAGACCCACAGAAACGAGGTTAAAAAGATTAAAAAAAAGCTCTGCTGTTCTTCCCCCCGAGCTGTGTACATTTACTGAGGACCTTCCCCATGGAGGTCCCCCTGCTGGGGCTGTCCTCGTGTGGCCACTCAGTGCCCTGGCCAGGGACAGGACTGCAGCCACCTTCAGCTGACAAACACAGCACGAAGGTGAGGCTGGAGCAGAGCCAAAGTAGAAAACTGGGGGTTTTTTTAGAGTCTTCAGTGAATTGTGTCTACCCATGAGCTGGGGCATGGGGAAGCTATGCAACAGGAAAGCAAACCCTGCTCTGCTGATGGGGAGGACATGCAGAAACAAACCCCTGTGGGGCATCTTCTCTCCTGCTATCTCTGTACACTCTCCTTTAGAAGTAGCGGGGTTTATCTTGGTCTTGATTGATTTCAAAAGGAAACTGAATATCAATAAAATAGTTACCCAACTCAGTTTTAAATGCCCATGGGCACAGTACTATTGCCACTGTCTGGAAGCCCCACCACTGCGCAGCAGGATGGCATGACCCAATGCTTTGTTGAGGTGCCAAGCAGTTGGAAAACAGATGGTGGAAAGGAAATTGGTTTTCTGAGACTGCTCCACCTTTTACAGTACCAACTGCTGCAATTAATGCAGTGTTTTCATAATACTGTCATGCAGTTTTAGGATGTTTGAGCTGGAGGAAGGTGCTGCTGAGGAGGTGGCTGTCCTGATGTTGCATGTTTGCCTGTTGTTTTCCTTAGCTAATAGCAGTTTTTTTCTTGTGCACCAATCTGCCAAGCCATGCTGTACTTAGATATTCATCATGCCACCCTCCTCTGTGGTTGCACTGAGACCTCCCAGCAGAAAAAAAATTACTCAGCCAAAGCATGGGAGCAGCCTAGCATTAATTATCATGGATTATAATCTATACAATAAATATGCCTCAATGCTCTGGCACTTACAAATGTGAAAATATCCATAAAGACACTGAGCTTTAAAGAACAAAAAAGGAGTGGTAGTTTCACTCTCAGGTTACTAAAACTTTAGTTTTACAGTATCCTTACTAAAAAGATGTAATTTTAAAACTTCAGTCCTTGGTCTTGTCCTTACAGTTGATGTAAGCAGACTGCAGTGCTCCCTTCAAACGTCACCCTGCCCTGTGTTAGCTGTTGTGTGAACAAGCAGTTGGTCAAAGAGGGGAAAAAACCCTCTCAAAATCATATATTGAAAGTCTTATCTTTGCATCAGGACATGTTGTTATCTTTGTGGTGGGGGATCTTATTGCCGCTTCCTGGCCTGTATCACTGCCATTCAGTTGCAGCAACTATGACTTAACCATGACATTGAAGAATCCTTCTTGCTTAGGAAGAGGTTTTATCACAAGGTTGCTGATTTAGAGTGCAAGATTGTTGTGCTTTTCCTTGTATTAGGAATGGCCATATGTGTATTTTTAGATACCTTTATTTTAAAATGTTCATTCCTCTATAAAAGCTTAATTTCTAACTATTTCTTAGATTTTCTCATATCATGCCTGTTATTTTTATCTTATAAATAAAATGTGCTCAGGGACAGACGTTCGCACAGATGGTATATCTTAATGGGCTTTGTCAGCCTGGTATTAGATAGTGTTGCCCATAATAGTTAATTTTCAGTTTTGAAATTCAGAGGTAGTAGCATTTTACTATGGTTGGTCGGATACAGTGACATTGGAATCCTGTAAAGTTTATTATGGTACTCACTGCTCTTTAAATTAGATGTATTGGCTATGTCATTTGGGGTTTTAGGTTACCCATTTGACATTTCTTTGTGTATAGCACAAAATGTGCTAATTTTTGTATTCATGAAGTAAAGTGTGCTGAGAACGTGACGGGTTCTATATAGCTATATCCGAACACAGCATTTTTCTTCATATTTCAAGTGAAGTCAATACTTAACGCAAAATACTGTTAAGATCCCAATCCAACATCTTTGGAAAACTGTTTTTGGTTTGGATTTCAAGCACCGTTCACTGTATCCCCTGTTCTCCTCTGGCTCACAGGCTGGTACAGCTGGAGGAGTCAGTCCTGCACATCTAGAGTTTTCCCAGGGCTAAAGGAAGAGGAGAATGATGCTGCTGTGCTCATATTCTGATTCCCCATTGGGTGTCAAGCAAGTATTTCTTCCACTCCATAAATATTCAAAAGCAGAGGGAAACTCCTTATCTTTGAAATTATTTGTCAAGCTATCAAAATTTACAGAGCATATGAAAGATTTTTTATAGAAATCATCTTCTGCATAATTCACCCATCTAATTTCTTATCAGATCAGTCTTACCAGATCTTTCTACTGACTCAGGCTGTGGTGATCATGTAATCCTATGAAATGTTTATGAAAGCCACAGATTCAGTTTGTTGCAGAGATATGTACAGAGTATATTATGTCTGATACAGGAATTGATCACTGTTCTAATAAAAGGAAATCAAAAGTTGAGTGGCTTGACTAAATTGCCTATGAAAATAGTTTATTTGACTTGGCAAATACTCTCTGGAACCAAATCCAGTCCATTTTACTGAGTGCTTGTTGCAAACAACTCCAACGAGGTTACTTGTGTAAATGATAGGATGAGAATAATTTGGCTCTAGGTACAATGAGAAGCCACCATAACTCGATAGCCTGGGTAATTTCCTTCCCCCCTACTTTTTTATTTCTTGTACTCGAGAGCAAACACCTGTATGCTCATGTTTCATGCTGATCGATGCACAGGAGATCCCTTCTTTGGCAGTATTTGCTGTGTTTGGACAGTGGGTGGCTCATTGTGGAGAGCAGAATTCCCCCAGCAGCAAGTGGGGTCTGACAGCAGCCTCCAGATCCGCAACAATTTCTTGTATTCATGCATGTAAGTACGTGCTCCCACAAATGAAGTCAGACCAATCACTCCAGTGTCCTCACATTCACTGGTGTAGAAATTGGACTCATAGCATTCTCCAAGTAATTCTTGTTGAAGAGGCCCCACTTTTTTCCCCAAGATACGCAATGAAGTTAACACATTGTGAGGTCAAATGATCAATAAATTATTAATTTTTGCTTTCTTATCAACTTCTGTGGGAACCAGTAAAGTACTTCCCTGCAGGCCAGATTTTGACAAGCTGTCTTTGATTTTATTAAGAAAGGATGGGGAGTTTAGAGTCCCCAGATGGGCATCTTTCTGATGATGTTGTACCTGATCTTGGAAACTAAGAAAAGGCTACAAAAGGAAGCAGGGTGGTGTTAGGTCTATCAGGACCATGAAGAAGTACTCCTCAAATGAGGAATAATGGTATGGTTGGGAAAATATATCTGATTTCTAAGGCTTCTTCAGAGAATATAAAAAATAAAGTGAGAAGATGAACACCAGCCTATTACCATAATGCAGTGTAGCACCACACCAGGCTTTCATTCATGCCAGTTAATTATTTTGGGAAAATGGGCTTTCACAGACCAGGATTAATGTGGCTGGCATCTGCAGGTGCAGACTTCTCTCTTTCTCCCCAGCATCACTGCAGAGCAGGCAGACACCCCTGCAGCCCTGCTGGTGCTAACCTGCTCAGGGCTACACCCCAACACCACAAGGGACCTGTTTGCAAGCAGAGGCATGTGGCAGGTGCTATTCCCTGTTACATTTGTCAGTGCACAGACGGGATGTGCTACATTATGGCTGATGGAGCAAATACTGCAATGTGTACTTGCAGTGGACTATACATATGAGAAATTATGGGAAAATTCATCACCTCCTGTTGCTGTTACCAAGTCCCTTCACAGAGTGCAGGGTGGTACTTCTCAGGCACAGTTCAGACTGTCACTTGAACAATGACCTTGAGTGCTGCTGATGCACATGAATAGGTGGCTCAAAGGGATCCCAGCCAGGGGGTCTTTCTGCTGCGACATGTGGGGGATGCTGTGCAGAGGGGTGAGGGGGTGCAGGGCTCTGTGCAGGAGGGTGCATTCATCTGGGTGGACATCCTCATCCACAGCCTGAGTTTGTCTGAGTTCTGCAGAGGCTGCTCTCCAGGGGTGCTGGCAGGCAGGGAGGAGGTGCCCAGCTTGACTTCAAGGGATGGTAAAGCCAACTGCAGCCAGGATTCTGCTTTATTTTTTCATTTGATAAGTGATAGTTGTGTATACCCATCATTGGCTCTAATGAGATCCTTTTTTGTCTTGTTTTTCCTTTGTTGCTTTTCCCTTTATTTTCTCTCTCCTTGTACATAGCTTCCAGGATGCCCAGGGAGCAAATGTACTGGTGTGGTTTGTCAGCTCCATTCAGTGTTTATTTAATCAGTGATCATCTTGGTTTGAAAAGGTTTAGTTTTCTTGCTCAGGCCCTGTCTAGAGCTTTCGTTAGTTTTATTGATGAATTTCTGTCCGATCTGAGTTTTAGACCTGCTTTTGATACAGGATGGGGGGAACCAGCATTTGTATTTTCAAATATTTGGAGGTGTTTGGCCAGAGGGTAAAATCCTGTTAGTTTTTCTCAGCTGGTGAAGTTCAGGTAGATGGACTGCACAAGGATGAGGAGCAGAATTTCACTGTGAGCTTGCATACTGTATCAAAAATAACAAGAATCCATCAGAGAAATCAGTCATGTGTTTCAGAAAATACCATTCAAAATTCAGGGACACCTTTGCCCAAATCATGTCCTGTGATCAGCCATCAAAGTGAATTACAGATACCTCCCAACAGGATCACTCTTCTTTGGTGTACTTTTGTTGACTTTAGAGCTTTTATGATAGAGAGGAACTTTTTCCCCTTTTGAAAGTCTCCAGCTTTGTCTAATGGCTAGGCTCAGAAAATGACAAACTCGCTATTTCAGCTGCAGCATCACCCTGTAGAAATGTCTGGCAAAGCAAATGAAACCAGGGCATTTTTGGTTTTCTTTGGTGAAAGCAGTGGGGCAGTGGGTCTCTCCCACACTCTGGAGCTGCCCCCCTCTGCCCTGGGGTCCCAGCATCCTCTGCACCTCCCAGCTCACCTGCGTGGGACACAATCGCAGCCACTTCCCGCAGCATCTATCTACATTTGGTTTGATTTATGACAGCAAGCAGCCCAGTATGATTCGTCCTGGTAGTGTTAAGAAGAACTGAGTCTGTCATTTGGGAAACTGTTGTCAATCCATCATGCGGAGAAGGCGCTTCTGTAGCAAACCTTGTTTTTCCAGCAAAGAAAAACATCTGTGCTCCAGTGGTGGTTACCAAACTTCAGCTCTTCAGCAGTCAGAAGGCATGGAAAAAAAGTTTGCTTTAATTTGTTAAGAAACTCTTTTTACTTGCCATTACAAGTCGGAGGCTGCATGCGTTCTCCATGGGCTGTACTGGGGGGGTTGTGTGTCGGAGGAGAAAGGGGTGGAGAGGTACGGCTTCATGACCAGAGTCCTCAGACATCTTCAGGCAAGCTGGTGGCACTTGCGCACCAGCTTCACTTCACAACAGACCCTCAAACAAGAAGCAGTGCACCTCAGCGTGGCATTTTGTGTTGATGAGAGTGTGGCACATGGGACTGGTTCCTCCCTTTGCTTCTGCTTGTGGCATCAGTCATAGTTGCACTTATGTGTAAAAGTAATGAAGGACTAAAGTCTGCTTTATTAACACTGTTTTATGGGAGATGTGTGTAGATGTTGCAGTTCTGGAAAACACCTCATAGGCAATTAGTATTTTTTTTAACCTCTGGTTCACCTTCCTCCTTCTTAGCGTTTAAGTCTTACTGCCAATAGATCTAATTGAATAGAAACCTGTGATGGAAATTAAACATTCAAAACACATGCTGGTCACAGCAAAAAAAAACATTATCCTTAATGGGAATTGTGTGTGTATATTGAGTGAGGGATTCGCCGCTTTGCTTTTAATTCCATGTCATTTAGAATTACCGAATGAATAGGAGTGTGTGTATCTGGGCTTGTTTTCATCCCCCTAATGTACAAAAGATCAAATCCTAATTAAGGAGAAATAATTATCAGTCCATCCTCTTGCAATTCTCCTTTCTGTGTTCCACTGATATGGTTCTGAATACGTAGAGATGGAGTCAAAGATTAGTGGTGGTCTATGGCCAAATTCTGATTTTTAATCTTGCAACATGTCTGTCTCATTCATTGGTGAGCTCATAAAACAGTAAATATGATGGCTCCATGATTAGCCTGGTTTGTAAACAAGTACCACTATGTAGCTGATAGTGCAAAATGCTCTTCAGCAGCGTTCATCAAATAAACACTTATTTGGGCATATCTTTTGAAAAATGTGGATTATTTATGTAATGGTCTGAGATTTCTCGTCAGCCCACAGCATGGAGCTAAACTGCTAGCTTGTGCCTTCAAACCAGCACCAGCGGTGCAGGGAAAACGGGGTGCCTGAGGGACAGCAGGTTGTTGGAGGGTGCATGTACCACATCGTCATTAGGACACCTCATTTGCACAGTGCAATGCTCTTGTCTATCCTGGAGCTTATCGGGCATGCCTGTCTGTACCTCAGTCTTTCCATCCTTCAGTCCTCTTGCTTCTTGTCAGCATATGCCAATTCTAGCCTGAAGCAAAGCCAAGAGGCGTGGTGCCTCTCCCTGCTCCAGGCACCTACTTGCCTGTCTAGGATGGTGGAAGCAACCACGGTATCTCATTCTGCCCTCGTTCACGCCCGTGTGATGGCAGTATCAGCTGCCTGTACCACAGCGAGTGCTGGAAGTAATGGTGATTTACAGCAACTGCTCTGTCTCGCAGCTTTGGGAAGATCATGCCATAACAGGAGCTACAACGCATGAAGCGTCTCTTGTCTTGTCGTCACCGTACTGGAAGAGTACAAATTGTTCTGAAAAATAGCTTTAAAAAATTGGATCCTCACTGACAATCATATGTCCCAGTTTTAACAAACGTTTGTGAGTGAGCTGGAAAGGATTTGGAAGGAGGTGTGTGCAACAGGGGCACCTTTAAAGCAGCATCAGCAGGGGTGTGGATGCCCCCGAATGCAGTTGGGATGACCAGACTGACTTTCTCCAGCCTGGAGTATGACAATTACATTTCTTTTACAAGAGGCAAGTCTTGTTTTAAGAGAAAAGACTGGGTCAGTCTACCTGGAGGAAGAGAGATGTCAGACTGATGGGATTTCTCTGAGAACCTCCAAGAGAGGCAGAGGGGGAGAAAGCTCAAATTGCCCCTTAAAATGTTGTAGATGGTGGCTCATGGGAGAGAGGGTTCAGCTTCATTCTCAGGCTGCAGTGGGAGTTTGTGAGGTGCAGGATTATGAAAGGAAGTTTGCTTTTGTACTTTGTGAAATAAGCATATTTAAAATGGAAAGGAAAACTTGAAATGCCACAGACCATGAAATGAAAATTTCAAATTATATTTCAGGACAGAATTACGCATTGGATGCTGTGCTGCAGTCCTAGGTCCCACAGCCAAACAGCTGCAGTGGTCACAAGTACTTCTGGGCTTCTCCAGCTAGCAAAGACATTTTGTCTTGTGCCACTGATCTAGTGACCAAGCCAAAGAAACCTACGAGTGTATCACCATGAAAGCAGGGGAGCATTACAATGCTTTTGGTTTGCCATTATTTAGGAAACACTGAGAAGACTGTAAATGTGGCAACAGTGGGCAGAAAAGCAGGGTGCGGAGTCAGCAGGTTAACATGGGGCTGTCCAGTGTGTTGGCTCACATGGAGAGGTGAGCAGTGTGGGGCCCAGCAGGATTTCAGTCCTGGTATCTGCTGACAGTTGTCTCTGGCTGTGGGTACAGCATGTTTTTGTGTTCAGTTAGCTAGCTGGAGCAAGAGAGCATCTTACACCCATGCACTTCAGCTGCCTTTAAGTCATCTACTGTTGGAATGAGAGCAACTAAACAAGATCTTAATAAAAGAAGACCACTGTCTGAAGGTTGTTCTCTTCTTGTGGGATCCCTTCAGCCTCAGTTATCTTGTGCATTGTAATTAAGAGCCCTCTGGGAAAATTAGAAAGAGGTGGGAGCAAAATCTCTACTGGAGCACATCGAAGGCAAGAGCATTTCCTCCCAGTGAGAGTCATGCAAAGGCCAACCCTTAACGTCACAGAGAAGGGTATGTGTTTGCCTCTGCACTGAAAATTATTGCTAAAAGATTTTTTTATAGCCTCATTTCCATAATATCCAAGTGCCTCACAATCCGTATTCATTTTCATCCCCAGTTAGTGAAGAACAGAGCAGAGCGGGTTCTGTGTAGATGTAGTCAGAAAGATGTAGTAGACTAGAAGACTACGATAGACTAAAGGTAGATTGCTGAAGGTATTTAAGCACATAATCTTCTTGCCTAAGAGATTTCTCTGGGGTCATATGGGATGATCAGGCCATAGCAGGGAGTTGAATCCAGCTGCACTGAGACCTCGATTAACCCCTGGATTATCATGCTGCCAGAGCAGGGCAGTTTAGAAATGCAAAGATGAATGGATGTCTGTGTGATCCTTATCCCAGTTTGATACAGTGAATTTAGAAGAGATGGGGTTTGGGTGCAACCTTTGATTTCATCATGTTGTGATCAGCATATTTAGTACTTCTGATCCATGCTAGTAACACAAGAATGGTATTTCAGAGATGCGGAACAGCAGGCAAAGTTTCTTATTTTCAAGCCATGTTTTGTTCTAATCAAAGCAAGGACAAATACTCCATCAAAATTCCTGCCCTGCATCATCTGAGCAGTGAAACTGGAATGAATGATGTGCCAATGATGAATAGGTCTATTACCTTGTAAATTGTGCTGTATAGTACCTCTCATAACAACACAAGATGATGATACATTTTTTTTTATTTGATGATTTAATGCCTATTATGTTATTTTAGTTCTCATTCTGTAGGCAATATGGACATGAAGACACGTATCTGATATATATTGAAGTTAAAGTTGAAAAGTTTGTTTCATATAACCGTGTGAAAAAGAACTGTGTTTTATATTAGTAATAATAATAACAACAGTCTGTAAGTTAATTTTTTCTGGTACCAAGTTTGGAAAATTTCAAATAAAGCTACTTGTCTCTGTCACTGTGGGATATTGCCTAGTTATAGACAGTAGAGAATTTTCAGGGTTATGAAGTTAGGATAAAAGTTGACGATCTAAGCTATATGATTTTGGATACCTTCTGTTCTGGGATACCATTGTTGCAAATAATTCCAGAAAGGAATGCTAAACAGTCTTTTCTATAGATAAATTACTGATATTTTGGTCTACTCAGGTCACCTAGGTGTGAGGTGGAACCAGCTAATTTGCTGTAGGGAAGAAATCACTAAATTGAATAAAATGGCTAAATTTGGTGAATGTCTTTCATCAGAAAGCCAGGGTTTCTGCCTCTTCAGAAAAAAAACCTGCAAAACAACTTCTTTGTATGGAATCATAATCACAGAATTTTTTTAAGTCCAAGAAGCATCTGCAGAGGTCATATGGGAAGAGTCCCAGTGGACATTAGGGCTTTCTGCTCAAGCTTGCCGTGGAGCTCAGGCACTAACAGATGCTCTGAAGGGGCCTCCAGCCCCCGCGATTGCTGGCAGTCATCTCATGCAATTTCTTCCATATTTGTATCACCTTCTGCCTTAAAAGTAGTTAGTTTAGTGGCCTCGCTGATCAGTTCATTATGTTGATTAGAAGTGCCCTTCTTACTTTTGGTATAAATATGTTAGCAATACACCTATACCTGTTTGTTTTCTTAGTGTCCTTTAGCCTTACCAGCTCTTTTTCCTCCTTGATAATAAATATGCAGATTCTTACCCCACTACTCTATTTATACTGAATAACAGTAATCTGCTCTCTACTGCCCCTTGCTATCCAGTGTTCTTTTAGCCTCTTCTTGTAAGTCAAACATCGTTATCTTCCATAGCATCATAAATGCCCCATCTCTGTTCTTGTTCCACTTTTAGATCATCTTTCTTAAACATGTAAGCATGCTTTATTTTCATACATGTATTTTGTGGGGGAGATCTCACCATTTCTTTGTGCAATGCTGTGGAAATATTTCTGATATGTTCTAGGGTCTTTTTTTGTCATTTCTGCCTCATGTTGGTGGTTTGCAGTGATTCTGTGATCAGACAGTGTTTCTGGATATCTAGAAGTGTCTGTGTAGACATTGAGGTGTCTGTCCTCTACCATTTCCAGATGATGAGGTCTCTGCTTATACCAGAAATCCTCATTATTAGTCCCTAGCTGTATGGCCTTGCACTTTGCACAATTGATTTCCATCTGTTTCTATTAGTTCAGACCTCAAGGTCATCTGGTTATTACTGTGTGCAATCCCAGTTCTCTTCTGAATTGACAGAACTCCTCCTAACTAGGTATCATCAGCAAAATATTACCACCCTCTTGCTTTTGGTTACAGTTTTTAATGAGATTGATCCCCAAAATGAATCTTTGAGGAAACCCCCCAGAAACCCAGAGGTTTGCTCTCAGGTTTCATTGTGAAGGCACAACTGGCATCTGCTGGAATTTATCTGTATCTTTTCAGATATTGCTGTCTGGTTTGTGGTAGTATCTGATGGTGACTGGCTGCCCGTCCTCAGCTCCCCTCTCTGCCATGCTGGCAGTCCACAAAGTGATTTGGGAAGAGGCAATGGGGTGCTCCACCCCAACACCTTGACCCCCCAGACAGGGTTTGCAGGCACCTCCTTCCCTCTTCTGTTTTCCCCTGCAGACAATTTGTCCTTAACATAAATACTTAGGCTCTGTGGTAACTTCTAATTCACTGTAAATATCAAGATTGACTTAAAGTCAACACATTTTGCCATAAATAGAGAGCATTTCATGACAAGTACGTACTTAACTTTTTCCTAATTAGTCATTGGCTGCTTACCAAATTAATTCAGTCACAATATGTATTATTATTTAGGATGATAGCAAGCAAATTACTAGTGTGTCAACTAATTGAAAATGTTCAAATGTCAAAACTTCAGCAGCCTGCAGTTTCCATTTGGAGGCAGGTTAGAGCAGTGCTGTGGTAAATTAAAACAGATATTTTTTTCCGTAGCTTTCATGTGAGCACCATTTATTACCTAGGATTGATGCCATCCTCAGAAGTTATGATCTAAGTCTGTAACTGGGTAAAGCTTGATCCTGGAGTAACTGGTTCCAGTGAAGTTAGCTTAAGGGTGAGTTTAGCCTTCTGTTTATATATGTACAGTAGAATCATAGAATCACAGAATGCCCTGAGTAGGAAGGGACCCACAAGGATCATCAAGTCCAACTCCTGTCCCTGCACAGGACAACTCCAAATTTACACCATAAGTACTTCCAGCATGACATGGTAAGCCACTTGCTTTTATGCAATAATGAATCTTATTACCGGGTGACGAATGATTGACTGTTAGGTAATAAAAAATACAAATTAAATTGATACATCTTAATTTCATTATTTGAAAATAATAGTTTGATTAGGCTTGGAACAAGCCCCATTCAGTGCTCTGCCAGGAAATACAAGTCTTTCCTTTCTGAGGTTCACTCTCGTACTTCAAACTCTAGCCCTGGCGTTCCTGGCTCACACTGCCATTCCAGCAGGGAAGCGAGGGCATGGATGAGGCATCTGGCTGCATCGTTTTGTGTTTGGTGACCGGTGATCTTCAGCTCCTGGAGAGATCCCACCCTGATATGTTTTCCAGGCAATCTCATCTGCATCAAGGCTGGTGCCTGGCGTGCTGCGGCATCCCTCTCCAGCAAGGCTCAACGCCGTCTCACACGCTGCTCAGGCAGGATGATGTGACCTTGGCTTGTTTCTCTCTCACCCCCGGATGCAGGGGCTGCTGGCAGCGTGCTGCCTCCCCACAACCTGCTTTTGGTGCTGTGCAGGCAAAGGATTTCACCTGTAAAGAAAATGTTTTAATGCTTCAACCTTTCTGTGGGGCTTGCAGCAATCACTGTCCTTTAGTTTTCCCATCATCCTGGAGCATTTAAAAAAGGTGATGATGAAAGAGGATTAATGTAGGATATGCATTGTTGGTGTTGATGGGGCAGTTAACAGTGATCACAGTAACAGCCAGCATGTGAAACACTTTTCCATCTCTTTCAGCTTCTGATTCATAATTCTCTGTGTGTGGCTGCATCCAGAGTTCCTGGTCTCTCTTGGCATGGCCTTGCTCCCCGCAGGCTGAGCGCTCTCGCAGCTGCCTCTCTGCTAGGCTGGAGGGGAGAAAGGTGCTCTGGGCCATACGGCAAACAAGTGTCCCCCTGTCCCCCAGCCCAACCATTACCTGTCTGGGAACTGGAGGAAGGCAGGTGTTAGGTAGCCATTAAGCCCAGCGGGAAGCAAGAAATTAAGTTCATAGACATGACGTGTATTATTTGCCAGTAATCATCATTTGAGTGAATGCTAGCAAATCAGCCAGAGAGCTCATGTCATTTTCTTAGGAGCTTTGCTGTGTAGTTAGGAAGTTAGTAATGGCAGGAGGTAGCAGAAATACCCTGGAAGACCTTAGAAAATGGGCAAAATCCAGGTTGGAGGGAGAAGTCTGAATAGAGGTATGCTGAGTTTAATGTCACTTACAAAACCCACACCTTTAATTGCCACTTAATATAAAAGGGTGGTAAAATCTGAGCAAAGTCTGGCACCACAATGTGTCTAGAGGAATCAGAAACCGTTTAGAAAGAGTAGCCTGAGCCTCGTCACTGGCACGGGGGCTGCACCCCTGCAGTGCAGGAGATGTCCCTGCAGGTATCAGCTGGCTCTGGAGGAGACGACCTGGCATGCACTGGGGCTTGAGTTTTTCCTTGACCAGGAGGTATTTTCATGTGACGTATTGTCTAATATTATATTTTAGCTGTAATACCACATAGGCTTTTTTGTTGTTGTTGTTGAGTTAATCTAAATCTGAATAAACAGACTAAACCACTGAGACCATTATTTGGCTGCAGTAATCTCTGCATGCAGCAGCCGCCCATCAGAGTTGCAGTGTAGAACCTAAAGGCTTTGTGCTGTTCTGTAAGTAGATCTATTGCAAAGATGAATAGTTTAAAATCTCATCAGTTTAGATGAAGCAAAGAGCATCCCAAAGGGATTCTGGTCTCTGCTGCCTCAGTGTGGTTTCATAATAGCTCACTGTCCCGGTGTCTGTGGGCTGTGCTTTTCACCCCAGAGTGAACCCACTGATTTCCACTAGCCCCGTGTCTATGCCTGAGGTAAGCGCCATGTGCTGATGGAGGACAGTGCTCCCCTCACCTTGCACGGCCATGCGTGGCAGGTTGTGCACCTCTGGGAAGACAGGAGGTCTGTTAGGATTGGCAAAAGTGGGTGACTTTGGATTTTCTAGTAAAGATGGCTTTCTGCAAAGCAGCGATCAGATGAACTTCATCCTCAAAGTGTATTTCTCTCTATTGACTGTATGGAGCCCTAGAGAGATTTACTTGAGCATGGAGCTAGGTGAGGTGAAATATGCCTGTTTGGTATCAGCATTGTGGATATGATAGAAATATCATATCTGCCTTACGTCTCTCTTTTCAAGTATAAATTATAAACTTTCCAGGACAAGGTCCAGCTCTTAGGGCCCTATGTACAGCGCCTTGCACAGTGGGTCCTTGAGCTTATCTGAGGTCTCAAAATGTCACTGTAATGTATCTTCACCTATTTTCTCACTTCTCTATGAAGACTAGTATTATAATATGATCAGTAGAAGAAGCGATACATTACATATTTGCATTCTGTTAATGAACATGTCAGTCTTTAGTCATAATGAAATTTGGTTTAAAGTGTTTAGCAAATGCTTTTTAAGCTAATGTACTGCAGTGGTCCCTTTTAAGTTAGCCACCATAGTATACATTAAATGTCAAAGTGCTCTGGACTGAACAAAACAATATGTCAACATTATGCAGCAGCTGAATGCTAGATGCATTTTAGATGCCCAGCAAGGGAAGAGAGATGCTACATCATTGGGAATTCTTCCTGACTTTCAATCAAATAACTGATCTGAAATGCCAAACACAAACTGCATTTCATTTAAAAATGCTGCTAGGTAGTCCTTGATTGAACACTTTGAACCTGATCAGAATCTAATTTGTTTTTGTATTACAAAAGACACTTATATTAGCACCTCTAGGAGATCAATAACAGATTTTAATGCATACTAATAAAAAAGGTCCTAATTCCAAATACGGCTTTAAGCTTCACAAGAGCAACATAGTTCTTGCTAATCAAATATCTTTGTTGAACAAGAAGCAGTGAAATGGAGTACTGTTTTCAGACAAACATCTCAGAATTATACTAACAAAATGCCACAAAAGGAAATGACACTAATCTATTTTTCACAGTTGTGAGTGCAATTAAATGGTGCATTTTAGGGGAAAACGCTTTCTCATGGGGGAATCCTGACTTCTTCCTGATGGTTAGTGTTGCTGCTCAGTGCATGCTGCAGTAAAAAGTTTCCCTTTATGACAATAAAAACTGTCATCATCTGTAGAATTAAGAAAATATGGAAGAAATTATGTCCATACATTATTGCTCATACTAGCAAGTAAAGTATTGACTGGCAGAATGATTTTGCTCAAAGGATTTGCCATGGTTGTATAAACTTCATATTCATAGCTAATTGATAATGAAGACAACCCTTCATTTCTCTCTTCTGTCATACCCTAGCCAATGCTTCCTTGGCAGACTGGGAGCCCTAGGAGTGCTGCTGCAATAATAGCTGTATGTCAATTTAGTAATAATATGTTCATTCAAAATTCTATATAGATAGGGTGCAATTTGATTTTTTAGGATTTATTCTTATTTTCTCCACTGCTTTGTTAATGACATTAGTGGATTTGCTAGCAAAAACTCAGTGTGTCTTCCAGATTTCAGCAGCTGATGCAAAACTCAAGAAATTGATCTTGGCGGTTTTGTGTAGCACTGCAGGCGATTCAATGGAGGAAGATTTTATTGATCCTGTAATGTCATCCCCCATACTTCTATCCTCCCACTGAACTGACCATTTCTTCTCCGCTGCAATCATCCATGTATTGCAGAGCCACGGTCATCTCTCTGGTGTATCCCCGGCCTCTCAAAGAAAGATGCTCATGACCTTCCTTCACTTTACTGACCTACATCTATTCCTTGAGATTTGTATTCTGACCCCATGTTGTGGCTGGTTAAGATTTTGGAGTTTTTTTGTGTGCATACAGTCATACTCATTCTAAGTATCCAAGATGATTTTTGCTGGGCCTGCAGGAAGAATTACATCTGTATAATTTATCATAAAAACCATCAGACATTTAAGTCTGTATCTGTTCACCAGAGCAAACAAAGTATCCTGAATGGTCAGGATTATATTCATAATATGACAAGAAGGAGGCAGACTGTATGAATATAAATCAGTATTTATACACTGGAGCCCCTGCTTCTGTAGTTTAGGGTTTTTCATTCTAGAGAAAGCTATAGTGATTTTCAGTTAACAAGACAAAATTATTTCTGCAGTTATGTAATTGAACCTCACAACACGGTCATGTTTTCATAGACCACGGCTGTGGTGAGTGGAGCGCTTGTGTCTGAGCTCCACCAGGGAACTGGGGAGGGCCAGTCTGGAGTCACGGGGAGATGTCCTTCAGAGCCCCCATCCTACCACGTGAAGGTTGCTGCTGCAAATGAGGAGATGGGGCATGGAATGCCTTGGGCTTAAAATGCTCAGCCTTTTCTCTTCAGAAGTAACAAAATGCCCTACCTAATGTTGTACCTAGAAAGCAAGTGTCCAGCATCAGTGTTTCCCTAACAGGGTCCTTCTGTGAGCTCTCTCCTTTCCTAACTAGACAACACGCTTTCCCTCTTCAGCTGGCTCTGGAGGAAGGGCTGCTAGCATAATTTTCAGACAAAAGTTTGCTGCACAGTTCTTGGCTAGATTTTGCATGGCAACACCACCAGCTGGCCTGGACTCCACTGGGAGAAATGGTCTTTGCAGCTGATGGCACCAAAATAAGCACACACATGGTCCTCCAGGCAGGGAAGCTGCTTACACCTGAAAAAGGGTCCCTGGAGAAGATGCTCCTCAAGCCTACTTTGGTCTCTCTCCCCTCCACCCTTCTGTGCCTGATCTGACAGGCTGAAGTTACAGTTCCCAGGGCTAAGTATGGCTCTTGCTCTCAGGCTGGCCTGGCATACATGTCTCTGGCTGACAGCACACTGGAGGACCCACCAAGCCCATCCCCACTCCAGGGACAAGGTGCGCTGCAGGCTGAGACTATCATATGCAGTGCATCCAGCAGTAAAACGCATCGAGAAGCGTCTGTGGTTTGGTTGCCTTGTAGATTCACGGACACTTTAAGTCATAAAACACCGTACATTTTGGTGTAACTGAAATGTGGACTGCTTTTATAATAGTATGAGCAGACATAGAAATGGATGGATTTCCCTAACCACGGGTCATTGGCAGTGCTACTCTACAGTTGTCCCTAAAGTTTCCACTCAGCTCAAAAGAAGTTCACTTGCCAAACTGTGTAGGATATTTGCTACTGTGGGGTTTGTTCTCCATAGAGGTACTTTTTGTCACTCTACCTTAAAAATCAAAACAAAACAAGGACAGAAAACATACTAAATATGTGCAACTTGCATATGCAATGGGATGGTCAGGATTTTGCTTGAGATTAGAGGCTGTACAAATGGTTACAAATCCAATAAGGAAGTGTCACTGATGGAGTGATATGTTACTTATGGCCAAATTAGCTTTGATTTAATAATTGTGGATTTCTCAACATTTCTCAACACTATTTAATATTATTTGCCTGCTGATGTATGTTGTTGTTCAGGAATGCAGTGTCTTTTTTGCATTCATAGTTCACATGAATGAGGATTTCTCACAAACTTTTTTCTCGTTACTGTTATTTGCTATACTGGAAACTCTATTTTTTGAGAAAAATAGATTTTGGTTATTGTTCATTCTATAATAGCAAGGTTACTAATGCAAAAAGAAATCTAGATACAGTCCAGAAGTTTTTATTGACATTTTATTTGCTGATGACTTAAAACTAGAAAGGTTATATCAAGTTTAAACTACATTAGCATTTGTATTGAGCACTAACTATTCCCTAATGACTTTAGAATTACAGTTTACTGCCGTGAATACTTAATCTTGCTTACTAGCTTTTAAATTAGTAGAATAAAAGCTGCTAAAAGAAAAAAAAAATCAAGTTATGTACATGGTGGAGGCTGCAAAACTATACTTCATGATTAAATCTGCCATAGTATTTGAAGTTGATTTAGGACTCGAAGGACATACATATTTTTCATGGAGAACTATATATGGAACATAAATAATTCTAAATACAGTTCAGCTAAGTATAAATCAGTAAGAGGGGGCCCTAAATTATATGTAATTGCTTTTTGCTGCCTTCTATATACAAAAATAAGCACCAAATTCTTAGCTTTTATTATTTCAGGCATATGTGTTGTCTTAGTACCCTGATACCAGAGTTGTCCGTGTCCATCTGTGGCTTGGGAGCCTGAATTCATGGAAGGCAATGCCTAATTTCCCCAAGAGAGCATAGCTGTTGTGTTAGAGGTGCATTTTCACTCTGTTAGCAGCGTATCCTCAGGATGACTGTTACCAATTTGCTGCATCCAAGCTACAGAATAGGTTGCTTGAAATCCTAATGGCTTGTTCAACTCAAAATCTTGCTAGGTGCAAAAGGAACCCCCATTAGATGTAAAGCCAAGAATTTAGTCTACTTAAAGTCTTAAGAGCCTGATGAACGAGTTATTATTACTCCAGTTACAATAATCACAATGAACACAAGTTCAAATTGTTAAAATTATATATACACAAAACTTTCTAATACCTATCCATTTCTCTGGTGTTATGCTCATCCTTCCATTGCTCTGCTTGGTCCCACTGTCGATGGTTTCAGTCTTGGGGTACAGGGCATCCTCAGCATCCCAAGTTGCATGACGTTGATGATTTCCTCCTAGGATCCTCTTGGGATTGTTTTTGTCTTTATTAACATGTACTGCAACCTGCTGTTTCTTCACTGGCTTGCAAGTCCACGTTAGAACCAAATTTACTGTCTCTCTTACATATGGTGGATATTTGGTCTTTGTTCTTCTTGTTACTCCTAAAACTGGTTTTACCCAGCT
>VZTV01085858.1:0-11164 GCA_013400875.1 Anhinga rufa | reverse complement strand
CCCCTTTGACCTTAAATTAATTTAACGCCTCTGAAGAGAATTAGTAGTGGCATCGTTTATCTCACAGGAGAAGCCGCTCTCCCCAGATTCCTTATGCTCCCCAATAGGTGACCCGGTTTTCCTCAAAGAAAAGCACCGTAGTGACAGCAGTTTTTTAGCTCAAGGTATAAACGACAGAAGTGTACGAAACACTCAGGGTTTTTTTGCCATGAAAGGGCTGAGGCAGTCTGAACTGCTATTATCAGCTTAAAAATAAAATTGCTACTGATCACCTGTAGCTTCTTTTGCTATTTTTTTAGGACAATTCAGAAAGATGGTCTGTGTTTCTTTTCAAAACTAAGATTTTCACCTAGAAAGCGATACAGTAGAGTTGGTGCGTCTTGTCTGTCGAAGCGGTTGTATTAACCTGAACTGCTTAACGTCATTACAGTTTATTTCTGTAAACTCCTAAGAGTAATAAAATTTAATTTAATTGTTGCATTTGAGACAGGAGAGGCCCCAGCCTGAGGATTAGTTTAAAAAGGGAGAGGCCCCAGCCTGAGGGTTAGTTTAAAAAGGCAGAGCGGGAGGAGAAACAGGTATAAAAGACGTGCCTTGTCTAAATAATACAGCATGTCAGTGGCAGGGCTGGGGTTAGAGCTGTAGTCTATGAGATTTAACACACTGGGCTGTCACACTTGCGAAAAAAAACGAGATCCCTGTGGCGGGCGAGGGCGGCAGAAAACCGAAAAATCCTCAGCAGTTGTTTTGGAGAGCATTAAGAGCTTCTCACAATTAAAAATTGCGCTGTTTTAATTTTCTCTCTCCGTTGTGAAGCTAAGGCAGCACGGGCGCTTTGAATGGCTTTTATTTATGCAATGGCATTTCAGGAAGGGGTTCCCAAACCCACACCTTTCAGGGTAGGGCTCGGGGATTCAATCTACTCATTAGAGCGCAGGGGGTCCACGTGCTCTCGCTTCTTGCAGGTTTTCCTGGGGGGTTTCTTGGAGATGGCGGGGGGGGGGTCTAAAGAGTTTGACTTACCCATGAAACAAGCAAAGGGTGGGAGGTTTAACAAGAGACTGAGGTTTTCTTACTGAAGTGGGTTGGTTTTTTTGTTACAGGTAACATACAAATGGCTAAGCTATACTCTGGGAGTTCACGTCAACCAGGCTAAACAGTAGGTATCGCATCCCGCGATCTTTTTGTTTTGTGGCAAAGCCTTGTTAACCACTGTTTTGATGACTGTTGTTGGTGTATTAAAATTATCTCTCTGGAAATATTTAAAAATCCCGTGTGTCTTCTGAGGTGCAGTTGGTTATGTTATTCAACGTGCCTCGCTCCTCCTGTAGGCAGGTCTTGCCTGGACTTGATGGGAGTTGTGGTTTGGAGAGCAGCACTCAGCTGGACACCTTATGCTGCTTTCTGTCATAAATACTTAGGTCAGAATAGATGTTTTAGCGTTGCATTACTACAGAAATGCAGGTAGCTCTTTTCGTCCTGAAATGCGGATGCATTTTCTGAACTTGGCTCCGGTCCTGCAACCAGAGCTGTGCCCTTTTGAGAATCTGCCACGGCGTATCCCAGCTTAGGATGCCATACGTTATCCGTGGATATTGCTGGGAGCAGAGTCAGGAAAATGCAGAACAGCTCACGCGTATGGCGAGCGCTCACCCGCTCTGATCGCCCTGCTGCGTGGCGCGTGATGCGTTGTTAATGTCTCCTTCCAGCCTTGATGGGCGCAGGTAAATATCTGAAGGATGGGGAAGTCAGCTGTGCTGTCAGATATTTTTGCTTCTCCAAAATTAGTAAAAATGTGTAACCTTGTCTTGGTGTATTTTGAAGAACAAAAATTACTGTAACCTTTTAAGTATCCTATAAAACAAAGCACGAGCTCCCATGGATTCCGGGGCTGCTGCTACACAGCAAGGTAAAGTGAAGTGTAAGATTTGAAGGTTGCATGAGAGTGTCGAGTGTCATAATACGAATATTTTCTCTCCTTGCTTCTGGCTCTAGCTTGGACCTAAAGGGGCATTTGCTGCATACTTAGCTGCAGTGTACTGAGCCCAGCTTTGCCTGTCTTGTCCAAACCACTAGAATATCAACTCGGGCATCTAATGTAACGAAGGGATTGTTTGGTCTCTTTCCTCTGCATGTGTGTGAACAATTTAGATGATGTGTAGATCTGAGCCTGTGTCAGTGTTGGTGTAGACCTGACTGGAGAGCTCTGCTGGCAACAGTTCTGGTCATACAAACTAGGAGCCAGAGAACTTGTTGCTGTGAAGAAGATGGCCCAGGTGAAACAGAGCCACCTTCTCATGAACCCTTGAAAGCAACCTGGAGATGGAGAACTCCTGTGGCATCTTTGTGCTTAAAACTCTCTCTAGAAGCTGGAGAAGTGCTTGATAACAGAAGTGAATTATTTTAGTGAGTTTTGCTGGCTGTGGTAGTGTGGTAATTGCAGTCTGCCTCTGTGGCAATGAGCATCTTCAAGTATTTTTACCAGATAGCATCCTCATGGTAGTGTCTGTGCCCAGTTACGTGGGACACACCTCTTAAATCAGTGGTGTAAGTGGGAGGTGAGAGCTTGAGTCTCAGCTCAGTCTCATCATCACTAATCATGCTCTTTCCTCCTGTTTCTGCTCACCATGTCAGTGGACGTGACTAGGAATGTATACATAACACCTGGCTATGTGATCACGTACCAAAAACCACCAGTTCCTGTCAGGTGTTTCAGAAGGCTGGGTCATAACAAGAGAAACAGCCTTTCTTGAGGGGAGACTTTGGAACAAGCTCCCCAGAGGATGTGAGACCATCTGCAACCAACTGCTAAAGCTTTGAGAGCTTGTATTCATTTCACCTTTGGTTTATATGGTTGTTGGACTGAGATTCTTCAAAGAGGCAGAGGAGAAAGGTGTCTCACTAAGATTAACTTAATCCTGGTTAAAATAACTGTGCTTATGTGAAATGTTTCCATGTCAGGCTGGCTTTGCTCCTTTTTTTTTTGTTTTAAAATGTAAGCGTCGCGGAAGGGGTGGTGACGGGCTCTTTCTAGGTGATTAACACTGATTTCTTTTGTGCAGGATGCTGTACGATTATGTAGAGAGGAAGCGAAAGGAGAATTCAGGAGCTCAGCTTCACGTCACCTACTTAGTAGCAGGAAACCTCATGCAGAATGGACATGTTGTGAGTGTTTTATTTCTCAAAGGTGTCTGTGAGCACTTTGTCCTTGTCTCTTCCATCTTGTTTTGTAATCTTTGGGTCAAAAGCTGAACTTGCTCTCTTTTTCCAGCAGCAAGCACAGTGTGCTAGGTCTTCTGTACACGTACAAAGTAAGGCACTCTCTCTGTCCCAGCATACAAATGGTGGGGAGGAAAGATGAGTTGGTCATTAATTGGTAATACAGTGCTGAATAATGCACCGGGTTTTTTATTTAATTAACTTAAATCCTGTTACCAGTCATCTCTCAATCCTGTCGCTAATATTGGACAGATCTTCTACAACAGTCTGGAGGGGCCCTGGTGAGATCAGCCATTTCCCAGGATCTGCTGTGGAGTGGAGAGTAGTGTTTGGAGAGAGCTTGGAATTCAGTTAGAATAATAATAAATAATAAGTAGTTGAAGTTCTCTTGTTAAATCAACTTTTTAATCCTGGTATACAACAGAAATATAAATTTATTAATAGTATTTTGTATTTAAAATGCATTTACTTGCTAAGCAAAGGGATTGCTACTTGTAGTTAACGGATTTGTTTTTTCTCGTTGCTGCTCGTCAGATTTTCAAGAACATCACCTAAAATTTCAGACAGGTACCCCAGGGGTTTTTGAAGGAAGGTGAGCAAATCGATTGCCTGTTTCTCTTTGCTCTCAGAAGAACTTACTAGCTAAACACAAATGCCTTTGACGTTCTACTCGGTATCTAGTCGTATCTATAGATACCCAAATATCTCTTACAATACAATCCACAGTCTTCATTTATCTTCATTCATCTGCATCTCAGGGTGTCCTGGCTTTTATTTGCAGGTTGGAAAAGAAAACAACAACCTTTTTTGATTTTTTTGTAAGTAATAAACTGGTTCATGTGCATAGAATATTCTCTTTACATCTCCAAATTTGCCTGAAATTGAAGGGCATTATTTATTGCGTTAGTTGTGCACGATGGAGTGTATTTTTTTAAAGCTGTACAGACAGTGTCACATTTGTAGCCTGAGTTTAATAGGTTTTCCTCCAATTTCTGTTGGGAATAATAAGGTAGCACTTGGCTCACTAGAATTAGTGAGAGATTTGTCAACATATTGTAATATATTAAAATTTACCATAACATATTTAAAACAAGTGAATTCTGGCATAGGATATAGGCAATTTTTTTTAAACTCTGTCTTAGCAGTTCATATATTTGTAAAATAAGAAAGATCTACTAAGGTAAACATATAAAGGGCACTTTTTAGCTTGTTCTTAAATATCTTATTTTTGAATACTGCAGTAGCAGCGCCTGCTGCTAGGAAGGGTGACCTGTGGGTGCAGGGAGTTGTTAGGGGCAGAGATGAAGCAATGCCAGGGTTTGGAGTGCCACACGGGAGGAGTCTGAAGTTCCTCAGGCTGGGTGGGAGGAGAGGTCAGATCTGGAAGATACTTCCCGGAGATACGCAGGCATTGGGAGTGGCTGGTGGGTATTATCTGGCACAAGTCAATTTTGGGTAGGAGAGAGATGCGAGTGCTTCAGAAGCGACCCTGTGCTTGCTGGTAACCCTGCACTACTGCCCGCTGTCAGTAGGTGTAGCCACAAGGCTGCGTATTCCACTGCAAGGCTCGTCTGAAGGGATATCTGGACTGAAATCGGTCACAAATAATTCTCCTCGAGTCTTAAGCACTGCACGCTCTTTGCTTGCAACTTCTTATCTGCCTCGGTGAGGGACTGAGACTCTCGGTCTTCCTTTGCCGTTTCAGGTTGCCTACGTTTTTCTTGCCTCTTACTCTTTTTTGCTGGCTAGTCTGTGGTATCAGTTAAACACAAAATTAATGGTTGGGTTTTGTCCAGCCTGTCTCTTCGGATACAACCTGTATCAACCGCAGCCTGTTAAAGGTCACAGAGCAGGTATAGTCCTTGAGGACTGGCTGTAGAGCACATTTCCAGAAACATTCATTTCCAGCTTTTAAATTAATCATGGTGTTTTGCTTCTCTGGTGCCGTGCCTGTGCTACAGATTGCTACGTTAGTTTACTGGCAATATAAATATGCATGGGTGATGTGGGCCAGTGCGGCCGATTTCTAGCAGTTGGCCCATCAGCTGTGTTATTCAGTTCTCGTTTCATCTGCGCCTCATCTCCCAGTGGCAGCAATGGAGGACAGAGGATTTCTTCAGGGCCGTGGTGATCTGTGAAACAGTCTCTTGGAAAAGGAGAAAGGCAGAGCTTTGAAAACTAGTGGCTGACAACTGTTTAAAGGCATCGGCAGTGTTCGTTGCAGCTATAAAGCTGCATCTGTCATCGGTAGACTTCCTTATTCAATAGATAACTGAAAATATCGGCCTTATGCACAACAGATCTTTTCAAATTTTAAGATTGCAATTTTTTTTTTTACAGTGCCACAAGGTTGCAGTAGTGAGAGAGGATAAGCTCGAAGGTAAGCAGGTCGTGAAAATTATGCGGTTTCAACTTCTTTCTTTGAAAGAACAGCAAAGTGAGTAAAGCTCAGAACTTGCCATCTGCACGTAAATGCCATGTCAGGCTGCTGGGTTCAGGTGTGTACTTTTTGTACTAGCTTTTTCTCAGAATTTTGAACATCTGAGCCAACAGCTGTCTAACTTCACAGACTTGTGATGTAGGTCTGGGTTTGTTTGTTTTTTCATTTATCAATGTTGAACATTTTAGTCAGTGATTCTTTTCCACCTCCCTGCCCCTGACAGTCAGCTTCTCCTTAAAGGCAACATAGAACCATTAAGGTTGGAAAAGACCTTGAGGATCATCAAGTCCAACCCCCAACCCAACACCCTCAGCCCTCCTAAACCACGTCCCCAAGGGCCACATCTGCACGGTGTTTGAGCACCCCAGGGATGGTGACTCCCCCACCGCTCTGGGCAGCCTGTGCCAGGGCCTGACCGCTCTGGCAGGGAAGGCATTTTCCCTCATACCCAACCCAAACCTCCCCAGACGCAGCTTGAGGCCGTTTCCCTCGTCCCATCACCAGTGGCTTGGGAGAAGAGACCGACCCCCCTCACCACAGCCTCCTCTCAGGCAGCTGCAGAGAGCGATGAGGGCTCCCCTCAGCCTCCTCTTCTCCAGGCTGAGCCCCCCAGCTCCCTCAGCCGCCCCCCAGCACACTTGTGCTCCAGACCCTGCCCCAGCCCCGCTGCCCTTCTCGGGACACGCTCCAGCCCCTCCATGTCCTTCTTGTCCCGAGGGGCCCAAACCTGACCCCAGGATTCGTGGGGCGGCCTCACCAGTGCCGAGCACAGGGGCACCATCCCTGCCCGGCTCCTGCTGGCCACACCGCCCCTGACACAAGCCAGGGTGCTGCTGGCCCCCTTGGCCACCTGGGCACGCTGCTGGCTCATGCTCAGCCGCTGTCAGCCAGCACCCCCAGGCCCTTCTCTGCCGGGCAGCTCCAGCCACTCTTCCCCAAGCCTGTGGCGTTGCATGGGGCACAATATCTGAGTAGTACAGCAGTGTCTCATGGTGTTTTGGAACAGTTAATGAGTCTTCAGGCTCCCAAGGACTCTGAATCAGATAATTCTAGTTATTGGTTAAATGTGATTGCAGTCCTTGTTTGCCCTGAGCGATGTGGGTATTAGTTAAATGTCCCACCAGAACTTTCTCGCTTTTGCTGGGGTATTTGCTTTTGCAGTAAAAGGTGGGAAAACCTCACCACTGTGACACTCCTTCCTGCAACTGTTCTCCTTGCACTGTCAGTTGTCTTACCGCCTTTCCAGGTCTTGTCCTGCTGGTGAGATCTGATCTGTAGCCACCGAAGCACAACTACAGGCTCTTCTTTGCTTCCAAATAACATCTTTGGCATTTGAGAACATACTGTGGCATTTGTGACCTTAAATATCCACGCTAATGATCTAACTTTGTTTGAAAGACTCGTGTTATTTTCCTTTTTGAAATCTGAAGCAGATTTCTAGCTAAAGTTGTCTTCGTCAGTGTAGTAGTAGTGGCACTACTTGACAATCTGTCATGTTTGTTGAATTACGTGTGCTGCTTAATCTGTTTTGCTGTGGAGGAAAGGGTTGTTCATTTTGTATTAGAAGACAGGCCAAAGGTATGACTTACATTTGGAAGAGGCTGAGATTTGTGATAGGAGCAGGGCTGCATAATCTAGGACGGGCCCCAAGAAACGATTACTGTGTGTATTTTTGCAGTGCCTAGAAGCTCTGCCTCAAGACCAGCACTGTGGGGAAAGAACAAAAAGCAATGAACAAAGAATTGCTGAAAACAAGCCCTTGTCTCAAGGGAGTTACACTCTAAATAGCGTAGAAGAGGCAAAATACTGATTCCAGCAGACTACTAGAGAAGGTACTGTGATGCTAGCTGATATGCTGGGCACTACCTTAAAGGCAGAGAGCAGTTCCAGCCGGGTAGAGTTATGACCATCTATTTTCTTCCTTAGCTTTAGGTAGTCATATAGATACTGCAGATCCCAAACACCGGATATTTTGAAGGTAAACACAGGGAGATTGCTCCTAATTCAGTTGTGTAAGAACCAAGAGCGTATCGTGGAAAACATGTTTGATGGGCTTGTGGAGCCTGTTACCTTGAGCTCTCAGTGAGCATTGGAAGGAGGTACAATTACACATTTTTATATTCAGGTCCTTGCTGCCAAGTGGTCTGGCAGTCTTTCTCCATCCTTGGTAGAGCCTGATGCTTAAAGTTGCCACCTGATTCTGTAAAGGCTGTGCTAACAGAGGACTCTTTTTAAAAATTTTTTTAATTTTCTTTCCCCCCAGCAATGAAGTCTAAACTAGCCACGATTGCGAGTGTGCATGTCTACAGCATTCAGAAAGCCTTGCTCAAGGACAGCGGGCCGCTCTACAACACGGACTATGATATTGTCAAAACAAACCTGCACAACTGCAGCAAGTGAGTTGCGTCTTGGTTTTTCTTCTTAAGCTATGTGATTTGAGACTGATGAGATGTTGCTAGGTAGTGAGCTTCAGAAGAAGTCAGTGGTTACCAGATATGCCCGGATTTTTAGAAATCTAGCAAAAGATATCCTCTAAGTCTGCCAGACCAGTCCCCAGACAGCACGCTGCGTGATTGTTTCGTAAACGGAGCTATTTCCAGCTTACGGTTGGTTCGCTTGCCCCACTACTCTAAGGGGCAGACAGTTCCAGAACCTTTCTCCTCTGGCTGGATACCTTTTTCCCATTTCCAGGCCGTGCTTCATCATGACCATTTTTATCCAGTTCTCAGTCACACAAGAAGAGTAAATTGAATCAGACTTATAAAAACATGAGTGAGCACTAATGTGAGTTTGCCTTCTGTTTTGTGAGGCTGTGTTTTCATCTACTGGACTCTTCCTGTGCGACATCTTCAGAGAGGTGGATCTCACTCTCCATATATAAGACGAGAGCCTGGGGTGCAGGGGAAGCGTGCAAAACAAACCAAGCAGCCCAAGTGCCCTTCAGAGTTGAACTAGAGAAAGGTTGTCCTGGAATTCAGAGGGACTTCAGTCTCCAGGGGTCATTGTCTCTCCTCCCGAACAGTGCCTGGCAGCTGTGGCTTTTCATTTATATGTTGTTTCCACCGAGACAGCTTCAGCTTGATGTAATCAGTACGTAGAGTGCCATGACCAATCTGGTTTAGAAGGGGGATGCCTGAATGTTGTGTCATAGAAAGAGTATAGAACTTGAAAGGAGGAACGTAGCTGTCCTCAAAATGTTGACAGGAGAGTGGCTGAGAAAATAATGTCCTAGAAGCTGTGTGTTTCAAATGTGAATGTCAAGACCATGGTGAGGGCTAGAAACCTCAGCTTCAACAAAGACCCGTGCCATAGGTTTGGCTGTGGTTGCCTTGTTCCACGCTGTTTACTCTCAGGCACCCCTGCCTGGCAATACTTGTGTCTTGGAGGAGCCTGCCTTTCAGACTTGCACATCCAGAAGGTTTAGACAAGTCAGATTCTGAAATCGCTTTCTGAAGCCTATGTTTAAATTCCTGCCTGGCTTTGGAGCAGAATTTCCCAAGCCAACTGGGAAAAAAAACCCTCAGCTTCTTCATTTGTGACCTGGCCGAACTAAATTCAGACTGACCATATTCCCTCTTGCTCGTCAGCTGCATGAAATGTCTCCTGTGCTCGGGGCAAAATTCCTGCAGCATCCGTAAAAGACAGAGGTTTAACTATGTGCGTGTTTATAGCAAACAGAACCTACTGGCTTCTTATACTTCCCTGTCAGTCCATATATCTCCTAAGCTCTGAGGCAAGGATCCTTATTCTCTTCTGTGTTTGTATGGGACCTGTTATGCTGTGGAGGCGGCTAGATGTACTAATATAGCTGGATTTAATGCATGTTGCTAATGTCAGCTTTCCAAGCGGAAGCAGCTCCTTGCTTGCAGAGCATAGTCCAAACATCGGTTATTTTTTCAGTGATTATTTAGTGAATTTTGGATCAAGCCCATAAGGTATAGTCACACAGCAGCGTTAAGGCAAGCTAACTTCCCAAGCGCCTGGAATGTGTGAGGTTTAGATGTGCTTGCTGCGCAGTCAATATAACCATTGATGATAAAACGTTATTTGTAATCTGGAGGGTTGATGGTGTTGCTTACGGTTGTGTGTGGAGTCCAGAGAGCCGTGTTCACCATGTTGAAGATGGATTGAAAGTATAAAGGAAAGTAGGAATATTTTTCTTCAGTGTCTTCTTTCCTTCCTTTAAAGGTTTGAATGTCAGGAGACTGCTGCTGCAGCCTAGAAATGCTGT
This sequence comes from Anhinga rufa, assembly GCA_013400875.1. Taxonomy (NCBI): domain Eukaryota; kingdom Metazoa; phylum Chordata; class Aves; order Suliformes; family Anhingidae; genus Anhinga; species Anhinga rufa. The sequence continues at coordinate 1,274 of VZTV01085858.1, read as the reverse complement.
AGAGATGGTGTTGTTTTGTTAATACATTACAGTTCCTGATGTGAGTAGAAGAGGACTGTGCATGTGAGCTGCTAATGCTGAGGCACAGAAATTAATTGGCAGAAGACTGGTTTATTTATTATGCAAATAAAAATATGCTGTGTAATTCGGTGGATTGGAAGGCGTGAGTCTGTGCTCTTTTGTGGTGTTTCTGTAGGAAATCTGGAAAGTCTCGCCTGTGATTTGCACAGCGGGGAGTAGAGTTCAGTTATTTTTGGGTACTGCTATTCCCGACTGTCAGGGAATTGTATTGTAACTGTGAGCACATCATTTAGTTCTTATATCTCCGTATCCCCAAACAATCACGTTTCAGACTGTTACAAGCTGAGATGTAATCACTAGTAGACAGAGATACGTGGAAATGACTTTATATAGTTAAGTCTGAGTGTCACGGATGTCTTCTGAGCCTTTAAGCAGTTTAGCTTCAGTTGTGATTTACTCACCTGGCCGGCACAATTGCGGCTGCTTGTTGCAGCAGTAGTGGACTCTGTCAGAGCATCTGAAAGTTGTGTTTTAGATCATCAGACAGCCATACAATTTATGCTGCAAACTTTAGAGAGCGTAACCCGTTTAGGAATAAAATGCAGTCTGCTCCATCTCCACCCTGGGTGTGGAGACAGGCTTTTCCCCCCCTCCATGAAATCTGAACAGCTTGTTTAGCATTTGAATGCTCTGGCTCTTGCTGACAGGTTCAGCTGATCTTTTCAGTAGAGGTCTCCATCGCTCTCTCCTTCTGTGCCAGCCTTTCTTGTCCCATGCACAAATTAACTTGCTCTTTTTCCCATAACAGGAGAACACGGGACCAGAGAAGCAAGGCGCTACCGGGGAGGAAGCCGAGGTGAAAAATAAGAAGTTAAAAGGCTAATTCAATTTTTCACTCCATCACACAGGTTTAGTGCCATTCATTGTGCCGCTGCGGTCCCCAGGACGTCAGCCGAAGTTTCTCAAGCGCAGACGTCTCTGCAGGCTGGTTCCCAGACGCAGAGTGACACGAACGCTGACAGCGTCCCTGTGGTCAACGGCCACGGTCCATCGACCGCTAAGCAGTCCTCGCAGCAGCCCAAAGGGATCATGGGAATGTTTGCAGCGAAAGCAGCTTCCAAACCCCAGGACACAAATAAAGAAACTAAAGCAGAGGCTAAGGAAGCCCCAGGTGTAAGTTGCCTCAGACCCTTTGGCAGACCTCTGGGTTCATAGTTTTAATAAACTGCTCTTCTATCAGCAATAGTGTGGCC
>VZTV01085853.1:0-10450 GCA_013400875.1 Anhinga rufa | reverse complement strand
AAAACCAAAAGAAAACAAAAAAAAATCACAGGGGAAATAAAGCCATAAAAGTGAAATCAAAGTATTGTATACACTACAACTATTCCATAAATGAACCTGTTCAAGGCTTTGCTTGTGTGTCTCACTGAAATCACTATTTGTGTTTCTTTCAGTTAAAACAGCTACTTAGTTTCTTACAGGATTTTTATTGTTTATTGCTCTTAGAGAGAAGCATCTGTACCATGAGAGGCCCTGACTCCTCCACATTTCCCAGCTGTTTACTATAAAAAGAGAAAAAGCTTGGTGTCCTCCCCATTCTGATTCAGTGTGCCCAAGACATCCGTCACTGTTATATATATGTTCCCTCTGTTGCAAAATGAACTTGATTTCCACCACTCCTGACTACAAGCAGGAACTAAACCATTAAAATATGCCTGTTTGTTTTTCAATGAAATCAGTAAACCTTAGCATCCAGCATATGAGCACAGGAGAGTTCAGACCCACCCATTTCACAATGGGCCAGCTTCAAGGTCCTAACAAAACATGTCTAGTACAATAAAAACCCCTTTCCATAGTCAATGTGAATCATAAAAGTTCTATGTCTGGTCTAGGTTTAGATCAGAGATCCAGATTCAGGTAAAGAGTCTTGGCACATCTCTCCATATACTGAGGAAATCTGGGAGATGGGAGGCTGAATTTGTTCCACATAGTGCTATCCAAATGCCACATAAAACTTCCACTGGAAATATAATAAACCTGATTTTTCCTAAATAGATTGAGATATACATTCTTTCCAGTCATATGTTTTCTCCTATGATGGCAGATAACAGCTGGATTATACCAGACAGCCCTTTGGTAATGTATTTTGATTTTTATTAAAGAAAAGAATGTCGGGAACAAGTTAGTGGGAGACAAAGTGGCATCACCTGACCTACCACGGAAGATGAAAACTAATTTATAGGGGGGAAAAACCCTATTAAAACTATAGTCTATACAGGTTGTCTCCTTTCTGTGTAACACAGCCATGTTTTCTTGTGTTCTTTTATTCTATGTTAACTTCTTTCAAACTTTCCATACTCTACAAAATGTCTGCAACATTTCACCCTGAGGTTTTTTCCCCTTCTTTAAAGAACCATAATGGTCTTTTTCTTTTTTAACTGTGCCTGGCATATGTTGAAAGGTATCTTCTAAGATTTCATTTATGATAGCTCAAAAATGTATGTCTTGCTAAGACTACAAAGCAAGCTAATGGTTTTAAAAGCACAGCGATGAAAAGCCTGGCAGGGGAGTCCGTGCTAACTACATACATGGATCACAGAAGAGGGTACAAGAGGTCATTTTTTCCCCTCCTTCTCTTTTTTTTTCCTTTTTTTTTTTCCAGATACAGGATCAGTTCAGGTCACATTGGTTACAGCCAATTGCACAGTGGCATTCTTTGCCATTCATCCTCATCCAAATCCTTAATTAGGGTCTACACAATCAGAGCTGGAGTGAGAAGTCGCGGCCCTGAATTGTTCCGTGGCAAGCGCTTAGCAAAAAGGCAGGAATCCGATACTTGGTCACAGTTTGCAAACTCTGTGGCTGAACCACCTGAGAGGGTCACATTTTTACATTCTGAGACAATTTATTAGTAACGGTGGTTGTCACTTGGAAATTCCCTTAAATTCCCTTCATTTGCGTAGGCTATCTGAAGGTGGCTTTTGCTTAGCAGTGCTTTAAACAAGAGCCAAATAAAATAGGCAATCCACCCACTTGAAGTAATTTACGAGAGAGCAGAGAATCCTCATCCTTTGCTTAGAAGTTGTCTGTTAAGAGCCCCAAAACATAATCAAAACAGACCCCTTGAACTGAAAAAAATCCTGTCTGGGAGATTCACGTCTAGAACCAGATGGGCCTGATGCAAACTTGACTGATGTTTATATATATTTTTAAAAATCCCCTATTAGACTTCAAGGGACAAAAGAGAAGTCACAGAATCACAGAATCACAGAATGATAGAGGTCATTCATGTTTTTCTTACATCACTTATGGGCTGAACACTACCTATTCACAACATGCTGTACAAGCCACAGAAATGTAGAATTGCCAGTCCTGCATCAGAGACCTATCTCACCTTCTATTTTTATTTCATTTAAAAAGGTCAAACAAAAAATAGCAAAACAGAAAAACAAGGACACTTTGTTAAAATGAAGTATGCTTCATGACACAAACACTTCAAAAATATCAAGGATATTTTAACTTATTGATGCTTCTTAAACTTCTAGATACACCAAAACAAGATCAGAGGGAAAAGACTGACGTCAATACAAATACTCCTGAGAATTTAAAGATCTTTAAAGACCTAGACATGTTATGGACGTGTGGACAGTTTACCCAGCTAAGTTTCTTGTTTAGAAGCAATATACAAATAAATAAATAAATAAATAAAATCATACCTGAGATGCACTGGGGAAATGAAAGACTAAAATCGACAACTCTGGAGAGAGGCAGATTTGACTTTTCTTCTGTATTCTTGAGAGAGAGTTCATTTTTTCATGTCCATCTCCTATTGTTTGAATTAGCAATGAAAGTAAACTATGGTGTCTCCCATTACCCCAGGCCTAAATCACTACTATGCACAAGAATGACACCAATACTGCTGAAAAAATGGTGTTTACACACCTTGTAATTTCACAATGATTTTGGCCCTGGAATTTTCAGTGAAATTGCTCTGTTATGTAAAGTCATAATTGCTATCTTAAGCCTACTTTTTGTTTCTTCCTTGTATAGATGTATTTAAGTCTACATAGTTGAGAATAGCATTCTAGAATTATGCCCTGACACCTCATGCCCTGACAATATAAAAATAGTAAGAAAGCAATTAAAACAATGCATAATGGCATTCTGAAAATATTGCTCATTATCTTAGCAATCTAATAGAAGTTCAATACTTGGGTTAAATAGTTGATTCAACTTCTTTGTGCTTTCCATATGGTCAGAAAAATAGTGAATAATTGGGCGGTGGAGAGAAAGGCAGATGTTTGTATGTGTTACTGAGCTTCCTCTTTGCTCATAAGCAGGAAGGTTAACCTCCCTCATATGTAACAATAATTTAATACAGCATTGACTTAATGACAGACATATCTCCAACTGAAAAAAGGATTTTGCAGCATCTTTTGTAGAATATATTTTTCTTTTGTTTTCTACTATTGTTATGGATGAATTTTTAGTCTGACGTATTCCAGAGCCAGCCCTGCAGTTCTGAGTTGACTATCAGAACAAAACATTTAATATATATTGTAAAGTGTAATCTTTTTCCCTGAAAGTCAATGAAAGTCAATGGGAGTTTGCCATTGAATTGAATTGGAATTCAGGTTGCCACATAAAAGGAGCACTTGAAATAAGCAATACATATTTGATTTGGGCTATGACCAGTTATACAATCCAGATTCCTTCATGGTGTATTCTGCTGGGAATATAACGCTTTCACAAGGAAATCTGCTTGATTCCAGTGGTCAGTCAGACAAGGTGTGGGAAATCAGTGGTTCCTAGTAACCTTTATGTGTGGAACATATTATAACAGTGATCAGAAAACAAACCTCGATCCCATATGGGTAAAAACCCAAGAATATATCTATTGTGATAAAGAAGGCAAAGTTTTCATTTATATATATAAAAAAGAACATTACATAGATAATTCTACAGAGAATGTATTTCTACAACTCAAATATAAGCAATATTCAGTGCCTTTAGCATTATATAATAAATTATCTACACATATGAATATATTCAGTAATACAGAAATTTTAAAGTAAATACTCTAGTCCCTAGGCTATATTCAGACACCAAAAAGAATACTTTCTGTGTGTAGAGCAATAATGCATTCATAATTACAAAAAGATCTTGAAAATAACACATGTTCTCCTATTTATTCTCTCTCAGTTACTTCCAGATCCAGTTACTCCAGTTTATATCTTGAATGCAGAGCTTGAAGGAACACTAAGTTTGCTGATGACACAAAATTTGGAGGAGCTGTTGACACTCTCGAGGGCAGAGGGGCCCTGCAGAGAGATCTAGACAAACTGGAGAGCTGGGCAATCACCAACCATATGAAGTTTAACAAGAACAAGTACCAGATTTTGCACCTGGACATACAGACAGACTGGGGAACGAGAGGCTGGAGAGCAGCTCCACCTGGGGGGTCTGGCCGATGGCAACAGCNTGAGGAGCAGCTAAAGTCACTTGTTTTTTTCGGCCTGGAGAAGAGGAGGCTGAGGGCAGAGCTCATGGCGGTCTGCAGCTTCCTCACAAGGGGAGGAGGAGGAGGGGCAGGCGCTGATCTCTTCTCTCTGGTGACCAACGCCAGGACCCGAGGGAATGGCAGGAAGATGTGCCAGGGGAGGGTTAGGTTGGGTATTGGGAGAGGGTTCTTCCCCCAGAGGGTGGTGGAGCACTGGAACAGGCTCCCCAGGGAGGCAGTCACGGCTCCAAGCCTGGCGATATTCAAGAAGCACTTGGACAACAGCCTCAGAGACATGGTGTGAATTTGGGGTTGTCCTCTGCAGGGACAGGAGTTAGACTTGATGATCCTTGTGGGTACTTTCCAGCTCAGGGCATTCTATGATTCTATATAGACAGATCTGTATTTTTGTCAAGAACAGAGCCTTTGCCTGGAACTTGAATATCAAACTTTTTAGCTTTTAGTTCATGTTATGGTTACTAAGAGGGCAGCATATTTTTCAGTATGGTAGCAACAGTACTCGAATGTAAGGTATGGATAAATCCTGCTTATGTGGTACTAAAAATTTATCTTTCTACATAAAAATCACCCGCAAAAAAGGCAGGTTGAATCCCACTGCATAGGCATTTTTTTGTTCATAGCTATGCTTTGAACCAAAGTTGACATACTCATAATTAAAACAACAGGGTCTTGTTAAGATATTATCTTTTAATTTCCTGGTCCTAGTTATATCCAACAGTCATAATTTCAAATTAATTTATAAGTCTGTACTTTTCAATGTTTGAGAAGTTCTGTGCTTGGTACGGTAATGTGCTTTTCCATTGGAAAAAGAAAAAAAAGGATCTTACATAAATAAAATACACTCATTGATATTTACACATAAATACAGTCAGTTCAGGAAACACAAAATTAATTATATTTAATGTGGAGTGTCACTTAAGCCTGAATTGGTTTTATTAAGGGAAGCAAAATTCAGTGATACCACCATAGGTGATGATTAATCTGAAATATGTAATTTCTCTGTTTAGTCACACCTGACTTAAATACATTCTCTTACACTACATTGCCAGTAGTGCTTTAAATGGCAAATGCATTTTTAGACAACTTTTTCCCAATTTGTTTTATTATTAAGACATTAATTAGGACATCTCACATATTGTAAGTACATTTCCCATATATTCTTAAATACACCAGACATAAACATAATTGCAGACTATTTATTAATCTAAGCACATATGGGACTTCCATTTCCACTATTTCATGATAATGTAGTATCTAGCCTTAAACAGACATGACTCTAGCTTCTCCAGGTGGGTTCAACCACAAACAACCAGACTCATTTCCATGTCATAACATGTGTTTTCAATTACACCATAAATTAATCCAATTTATTTTAAAAATTTCTTCTTTTTTGCTCCTTTATTTAGAAAATTAAGTCTGCAGAATGTGTTATAATATATGAAGACTTTGGCCTTGATAATTACTGACACTTTTTTTTCCAGAAGAGTGATTAGAGTGAATGTAGTAACAGATATTATAGTGATTTATAAGCAAACTTGCCATACTACAGAACAGTAAGTGAAAAGCATTTCTGTTGAACTCTGAATATTGCTACCAATTTCTTCATATTCCATTTACATTGAATCTTACTCATGGCTATGACAGCTGATGTAACGCAATCTGTGTTCCTTTTCCATTTATCTGGCAACTGTATGGTTTATAAAAAAAATTAAGTTCTCTATATTATGCTTTAAGAATGTGTTTGATTTCAGTGATTTTTTTTTTAATACTAGTCTGGGCTTTTGTTGTGTTATGACAAAATACATCTAGAATAACTCTTCTAGCATCAAAGCAGTTATTCAGGATTCTCAGCACTACAGTTTGAGCAGGGTCAGGCTCTGTGTCCTTCACTAAATGGTGTATTCAGAGTGACGGAGTGAGTGGCTACATCCATGGCTCATATGCAGACACACCCGTGTTTTATACATTACCAAACAAATTCCTATTCATTAATGATTTATCTCGCTGTCAAATTGCAAATCACCTACAAAAAAGCCCTTTTCTTTGGTACTGTTTGATAAGTGGCTTTATTCTCTTACCACTGTATTTCCTTCCTCTCATTTATCCTTCCACTTTTCATCATTTCCTCCCTTTAGTAAGGCATGGATTATCAGGAGTAAGGATGGATTATCATGAAGAAACAGGACTTTTCAATAAGTAAGCTAGCTTCAACAGCTTTGAATTATACAGAGATACCATCCTGTATTCTAATGCTATGTTTATTTACAATAAAGGGAAATATTAAACTCTTATCTAATCTTACGCCTAATATCTTTTTGCTGCTAGTGAAAAAGAACTGAAAGACAGAGGAACTTTAAGACCAAAAGTCACTACTGAAGAAGAAACTGAAATTCTTTTTAATTGAAGCTATATTCAGATTAGATGTCTTAGAGACTGTTTCCTCTACTGGCAAATATTTCTGATGAACTTAAGGAAAAGAAAACCTGGAAGTGTTCTCTTATGCTGAGATATAAAGTTATTAATATGGAGCTTGATGCTTTCCATGAAACTTCGGTGCAACATCAAAGTTATCAAAGTGGAGGGGAAGAAAACAAACACATTCGGGACAATGTAGGTCCGATTTTTGAATTGGGGTCAGATTGGGCAAGGCAGATATTGGCACAATTTTACTTGAGCCAACACAGATACTTTGAGTTGAATTCACAGCAGTTTGCAGAAAAATATATATTTTTTATAAAGAAACTGTCTCAGAATAAACTAAATAAAACAAGACCAAAGTCCATCTTACATTTCAGCAAGCAAATATTAATTTAGATCTATAGATTTTTAAAGTTTTGCATCAGGATAGACAATAAGTCACACAGCTGACCTTGGAAATTGCAGGTTTCCAAATTCTACAATGGTATTCAACATTCAGAAGAATAACCTGTATTTTATTAAGTGTAATATCAAAAACACTCACAGAAAACCAGAATAAGGCTATATTTTCTCTTTGCAGTGGCAATGATATAACTGTGCTTGGGAGCAACTATTATGTTTTATTAGGAAGAAATATATTCTGTCTTCAGTGAAGCAACAAATGTTGTGCTTTGATCAACTTCAAAAACTTTTAGTGCAAGATTGCATGTAACTTTACTCACCTCATTTAGTCTGCTGTATTGAGAATGAATGTATTTCGGCTTTTGCTTAGCCATTTGCTCAAATTCCCTTCCTTACCAGTTTCATCCCATATTTCTCATCCTCTTTGTCTTATTTTGTCCTTCAAACTACATCACTTCATTTAATTTCCTTCTATTTTCCTGTCTACCTAAATATACCACCAAAAATCATATGGATGCACAGTATTAACTGCTATGATGTTGTTCCTGCTTACGTGGTGACCGCTCTGATCACATCTAGTCTGGCTTGCCAGCTGCCTGGGGCACCGCAATATATCTATCCTATATTTAAACAATGTTGCAATGCAGATACTTCTGTTTTAGTCAACTGGCAGCACTGTGATTCTGAAAAAAAAAGCACACATTCAGAAAAAAACAGTTGCTTATTCAGTCAAGCACTGCTTAACTTCAACTGAAAAATAAAAAAAAATATTTCTGTAAACTGAGCATGTGCTTAAGTACATTCTAGACTAGAATATGTGGGTTTCTGTGACATTAGGATGTACATTAGAATTTTGTTTTCTTTATTTGTCATTAGGTTAGAAACAACTAGTGCGTAAGCCACAAGACAGATCTTTCATTAATCAGAAGATACAGGAACACTTGAAAGGTAATTAGCAAAACTGTTTATAAGAACCAGGTCTAAAGGAAAGCTTAGGCTCATAAACTATTTATACTAAAATGTCACTGAATTCTCAGATTGCAATGATTAACATAACTATTTGTAAACAGGATGGATGATCAAACCGTTATGAAAATAGAGTGAAGCAAGCTTTTTTTTTTTGATTGGTACACAATCTTTTTTTTTTAATGTTATTTACTCAGAAGAAGTAACAGATATTCATAAATTTGAGAACTTTGAGCATAGCAAAAATTTGCAAAATCTGGCTTCCCTAGTATCCTTCCTCTTCCATCTATTCATGATCATGAAATTTTCATGCCTTCCCTAGTTCAAAAATGTTCACATTATTTTTTTTCCCAGGGAGTAAGCCATGGTCTGCAGTTCATTTATGAACAGTTCATTTTTAAGATCTTCAGTTCACCACGTGGTATTGTTTCTGTTCCAGGTGATTTATAGTATGGTATGTACCTAACAAATGCAGCGTGAAATATGAACACTATGAATCTTATATATGGCTGGAAGTAAGCTCTCAGTAAATATAAGAATTCTCAAACTTAAAGCAAGATTGCAATTGGCTTTTTTGGACTACCAAAGTCTGAACAACAAGAAAGCGAATCATCCTCCTTAAAGCTCTCAACATAGTGTTATTTCTGCATGCATGAGAACACAGATTGCTTACTCTATACTCTTTTTTTGGTACAAACAACATCTGAGGAAGCAAGTACTGCTCTATCTTCCTGTATGTGACTAGGTCTAGTGGGCTGCCATCAAAGATGTCCAAAGCTCTGCATTGCTGCTCTTGTAGTGACCTATTTGGAAAAGGCACAGTATTAATCAGCCTTAGCCAGTATCGTATCAACAGAGAGAAAACACAACAAATAGATGCATGGAAGAGAGAAGAAAAGAAAAAAAAAAGATAGGAATGTGTTTTTAATAAGGAATAAAATGACACAAATACTGAAAACTAAATTTATTCATTTTGGAATTGACCCATAGCCCACAGATACCAGTGGGATTCTTTATTTTAGCTTCAATGAGTTTTGGTTGAGATCCTTGGAGGAAAGCTAGAAACAGCCGGATCTGTGGAAGAGAGGAAGAATGACCCACTAATCAGAGCACAAAGCTGTGAGTCAGGACATCTAGCTGAGTCACCTGCTTTGTCCAGACTTTCTTAGATCATGATGTTACATCTATATGTAAACAGCATAGTAGAGTGTAGATGTGAATGACCCACTTGAGCGTGTGGCAGCTCTGAAACATGACAATAACATCAGGCTGTCCCTTGGCTCAGCATGACATGGGGCTGACAAAATTCTGCTTTCAGAACTGAGATTTTTTCTCCATGTAAACACTATGCTGCTTCACGTGGATGTATCATCTTGTCTGGCTACCTCATATACTCTTAGACCAGTGTTCAATGTAAGCATGTCCACAGCATTACCCCAGAAACCACCCCAGTAGGCTGTGGTCAGGTAAATCAGTCATGGGAGAATTCAGGGGTATGTTCATGAAGGCCAACTGAAAAAATATACTGTGAAAAAAAAACAAACCAGAAAACAAACCATATAATTTTCAGTCATGGAGAAAGGACAAAAAGGCTCCCAATAGTATGGGGAGGGCAAGTTTACAGCTGGTTTGGTGACATTACAGCCATATTTTAATCAGATATTATTGCATGCAAATCCAGCTGGGTTCAAAGAAAGATTAAGTTCTGTTCTTATCAGACTTCACTTTCAGACTCAGGGGAGGAAGGGAAGGTTTCTACTGAGAACTTCAAAAAAGTAAAAAATTTAGCACATTTCTCAAAATTATTTAGATTAATGTTTTTGAAATTTTTTTCTATTCCTTGCTTTTAAATACAAATCACTTATTTTCTATGTTGTTCTCTCCTTCATTTTCCTGCAGTTTCCTTTCTACTTGTATGTATGTAGCATCAGCAAAGTTTTACACCTTTGAACTGAATTACAGAGCTTGAAAGTTAATTTCTGAGCTGTTTCATATACAAAAATAGAGACATGGATCAAGGTATATTTAGAAGAGTGGACAGGTTTGATATGAGGTTCTAAACAGAGGCCATAAAGGCTATCAGAGGTCAACCACAAAGAAGATTTAGATTATGGCTATCAAATGAAGACATACCCTTCCTGGGCTGACCCTAAAGTAGTGTGAAAAGAATTAAACACATTTAAAAAAGAGATTCCTTTAACAGAATCTGACCATTTTTACATTGCTGTTTACCATATATTAAAAAAATATTGTTTTGTAGACAGTCTGTTATGCTTTTTCTCTGCCATTTAAAAATCATTAAAAAACAAACATGTAAAAATGGCACAAAATAAGAAAATAAAAAGGAAGCTACTATCTACTCACTGATAAGATAATGGACTGTATATGTACTGAATAAAGACTTCATAGGTTTAAAAATTACTTCAGTAAAAAGTAAAAGTAAAA
>VZTV01085852.1:5563-21559 GCA_013400875.1 Anhinga rufa | reverse complement strand
CTTATTTTTCTTACATTTTCACACACTAGGTGCAGAGGTGAGAGAAGGAATGGACAGTTCTCCTTTTTTTAGCTGCTGTATGCTGCAGCTGATAAGTAGTCAGGTGGTATGAAAAAACTTATTTTCTTAATCTTGTTATGGAGATCTTCAAGATTAAAACCTTCCCATGAACTGAAGGCCTTTTCTGAACTTAAGCAGCACGTTGATTCCCTCTTGTGGAACTATGTGGGATGGGGTAGAGGGCTTTTTTCACTGCAGTGCTGAAAAGCCATTATTAGAAAAGAATTGTGACTGGAAATAGGCTGAAATGGGATTGGCTATTTGAAACTAACTAAAAAAGATGTTTGCACCCAAGCTCTGACGTGCTCACTTAGCATATTTAAGGAAAACAATAAAGCTGATTATTGCCTTGCACTTCAATTACAGCTGGTTATGCTGAAACAGCAGTAAAATGGATTTAACATTCAGATGCTAAGACCCAAGACACAGAAAAATAAGTGATATGCACAGTATCAGAATGGAAATCTGACTGTCTGTTGATTTAAACCTGGATCCCTGGTTTTCTTGTTCAGTGGTTTTTAACCCTAAGGCTAGTTTCTCCTATACATGGCATTTTAGTAATCTCAACTTCAATATTAATTATGATTATAAATACTTCTGCTTTCCTGAACTAAGTAATTGTTTCAAAACAGATTTTATTTCAGTCTAAAAGAAAGGGTTTTTCTGTCTTTAGTCTAGACACTTTTAGATCTTTCATAATAATGAGGTTTGTATTTCAAATACATATATGCATGCACATGTCTAGTTAAAAAACATAGTTCTGCCATTTTTTGTTTGTTTTAGAAAGGAGCATTTTTCTCAGATATTAGTATTAGTGTGCTCTAAGTCCTCCTGAATTACACCACTGGTTATATCAGCACGGTTTTGTGGAAGTGCAGGACATGGAGTGAAAGAAAACATCCCCTCAGTCTGGTGACATGTACTTATATCATTTGTATGATCACTGCTGATCCTAGGATCTCCAACAAGTGGCTTCTGTTTGTTGAGCTGACATGGACTAAAAGTGGGTAAGATCGCTGGAGATAAAGGTTAAAGGTGTTGAGTCAGGTCCATCCTTCCACATACAAAGTAAGGATCACCTGAAGTTTGGGTACTGGACTTTCTGTCCTAATATGCCCAGAGGGCGCTAATAACTATACCTGAGCACACAGCTGAATCAGACAGTGTGGATGTGAAGGCAAGTGAGGTGTTCACTCTCTAACACTCAACTTTTAGAGCTCAGGTCAATTTTGGAACCAAAGACATACAGATGTGTCCCTCCTTCCCATACACACTTCATCTTTGAATTAGTTTATTTTTAATAAAGGAAACTGTAAAGCCTTTAAAATGAATGTAAACATCTAAAATATTTCTGTTGTACTCTTCTAAATATTGAGCCTTGGAACTCATGCAAAACTATCTGATTGTCTTGATAAATGTCCAGCTGTGTGTGACACTGAATAGCACACACCTCAATATGTCAGCATGAGGGCAAGATTAATGTTGGGAGACTGCATCATAGCCACAACTACGGAGCAGTTTAGAGACAGGCATAGTTCTTAGCCCTAGAAATCTTGTTTCAGCAGATCATTAAATCAGTAAATGGATTGCTGACCATTTTCTGAACCATTATTCTATGTTGAAGCTTTGTATGTGGAGCAGAAGATTTAATCTCAGTCCAGTGCAGACAAAAAGTACTATGAGAAGATGCTGATTTGGGAAATGAAATGCCAGGAGAGAACTAGCTACCAAAACTGAAAAGTTTTCTCTGATTACTGGCATAGCTACCATCCAAGAGAGAGTTTTTGAAAAAAGTTGTCAGTTGGAAATAATATAACTTTTATTCTTCCTCTGATACTCGGTGACCCAGAACTGGCTTTTCAGTGTGTTTAAACTTTTTTTTTAGTGATATGTTCAAAAGAAATATATTTCCTCAAAACAACAACCCTTTCACCCCCCCCCCAAAACCTAACTTGATGATCAAATTATTTTTTCTAACAATATAAACTGCTTGTTTTGAAGCACTGTACCTTCTTTAAGTGTGTTTGTATAGCTGAAAGGCCACATATGGGAAGAGTGAAATGTGGAATGAGTCAATCAAGTTATGATAGAACATGCCAACAGGTAAGGGTATTCTGATTTATAAACAGTAGTTCTTCAGTATCTCCAAAGAGCTGGGGGCAGTAGGTCACTACTGTATGCTTTGTTAAGAAGATAAGTACATTGTTACAGGTAGCTTGACATTAACAGCCTCTATACATCTACACTTTTTCCCCAGAAGGAAATTTTGTGATCCTAATAGATCTTCAGAGTTCATTCTGGCAAATACTATTATTATCATGGGTGACTAGTGTATCTTGGCTTGCCCTAATTAATCTAATTTTTAAATTTTCAGCTGAAGTTATTCTAAACAAAGCAGCTATATTTCTGGACAAAAGGCTTGTTAAATAGAATTTGCTTTGGCAAAACTACTACTGAAGTCAGTTACCAGATCCTTTTCCTTCTTTGTACTGATACAGTGCTATCATTTTCCTGGTAGGAATCAAGATTAAAAACAGAAAACTAATTTAAGTCAACATAATACTTGATATCTTTGAACTCTTCTTTATGTCACGTCCACTAACTGTAGTGAGTTTTTTAATATTGCAGAATGCAAGTGGCATAAAGCTCTAATGCAGTAATATCTGTAATATATATACATATACATGCATATACACATAGTGTTCTGATTACTCTCCAGTGCTTCAACTACAAGACGAAAATGTTGGACTCTAAAGTTGGTAATAAGGAGTTGTATTAATTATGTTTACAGTAAGAGGATAATTTTTTTTTTAATATGTATCTTAAGGCTCTTCCTCCATTAAAGACACTTCACACCATTGGTACTGTATTTAAATGGGTTTAAACATAACCAATGACAATTTTAAGGATGCTTTACACTGCTGGAATTGGATGAAATGATCTTAATGTAGTAAAAAGCTTAAATATGAATAAATGAGAAAGGACCATCAAGCTGTCTTCATCTCTGTTTTCTCTGTATTTTCCTTAATGGTGTTTCTGTATTATGTAGTTATACCCAAAGAACACAGAAGAGCCCACTCTTCAAGTAGCCCTGCTAGCAAGTGCAATTTTTTTTCTTTTTCTTTTTAATCCTTTCACTAGAGGTGTTTTTTAAGTAGAGGGAGAGGATGATAAAACTAATTTTGAGAGTTCATGGGTAATCTGTTCAGGGTGTTCAATATCTGTGAGTCATTTTATAGCAATGAACTGTTCTGGTTGATGTGAAGCATTCTATCAATGCCCAGTGAGCTGGCATTCTCCTCCCTTCTACCCATACCCCTTTCAAAGCCCAATACACAATGATATTTTCTGAGACATAACCAGAAAAACTGGGCAGGGGGCTGTCAGGGAAGGGTTAAGAGTACAGAGAGGTGCATGAGGAAACAACTTGCTGAAAATAGAGAAACTATTCTGGTTGCTCTACAAAGCAATATATTATTAATTTTGAAGTTTTTGAGATTCTGAAGATAGAGTAGAGTAGCCTTTAAAAGAGCATTAGTGTTCTTTGTGCAGAAAAAGGTTCATGTGTTCAGCCTATTGCGAGGCGCATTTGCTTGCATTCTTCCTGTGCAAGCACAAAGGCAGCATTAACGGAAATGATAAATAGTTTGATGAGCAGGCCAGGTGGCATAGCAATGGCTCGCAAGACTGCTGAGCTGGAGACACAGGTTTTAAAACAAACTTGGGGCTCTTGCTTCCTGGACTGGTTGAAGTTGAACATGTCGAGGAGGTAATGTGATTGATCTCTTTGGAGGAAGATGCCAGCTGGAGAGCTCACAAACTGCTCCTTCAGGATTCTCCTTAAAGATGAATTGATGGCAGCTTCTGAAAAGAGTTACTCACACCGCATTCTTCCCAGCCATTCAGAGGTAAGACTCTATCACAGTGGCTGCTAAAAGAAGGAATTGAGAGTTTAAAGGGACAGGAAAAAGGTGTCCCTGGTGAAAGAAACTGCAGGAAGTACATTCCTAAAATGCAGCTATTATCTCTATACTGTTGTAAAATAGATTTTTTTTTTTTTAGGAGCTTGTCCACACAAATGGTTGGGTTTATTTTTTTTTTCATTACACTGGGATCTGTAATGCTAATAAAATAAGAGGTCAGCATTTCATCTGAGGGCTGTACTTCATTTTATATTGTAAACCTGTTGTTTTAAAAATATTCTAGCCTAAAATCTGTGCTTTTGCATTGACAAATATGTCCTTAAAATCATGGTGAAGAAAGGACTTGTTTTGTCCTTAGCTTCATTGTCCTTGTAGTTCGCATATATGTTCCTTCCTTCATTGGAGGCTCCGGTACCTCTTTTTCTGATTAGCTACATGTGAGCTACATACATGCCCTTTTGAAACTGACCCTTGCTGATCCAAAGACTTTATTTCTCAGTGCATGACAGCTCGTTACTTTGATCCTGAATAACCAGCTTGTCCATTTCCTCTAATGGCAGACAACAGCAACGAAAATTACTTAGGGATTAACAGTAGCTCAGAAATTTAGAGTTAATGTATAAATACTCTACGCTTGTTTGACCTAAAACTACCTTAGCCCTTAGCCATATGTACAGAGGGTAGAAATGGAGTCCTGCAGACAAACCGGACACAGTAGGAAGAAGCAGTCTTCCTTGAGTTTCGGGAATCTCACTCATCCAAATGGGCCACAACAGTATTAGGAAAAAGTGAAAATACAGACAGAACAAATTTTTGCAATATCTAAAAATGAGAACAAACAATGAATTTGTCTGACTTCACCTGATGTATTCAGGAATATATGTTAAAGAGACTAAATAAGGGAGAGCTCATTTTTGGTTACCGGAAGGCCCTATTTCTCCTGCAAAAAGCCTGTAACGTATCATGTCTTATAGCTGTGAAAAACCTGAACTCCAAACACAGATTGGTACTATAAGGATGGTGGCAGAATTTATTTATATAAATAAGTGGATTTTCTGGTTACTTCTCAACTGTGTGTTGTTTTGATTCCCTGTGCCTTTTTCTGGCCGTTGCACCTATTCTTCCTGTGGAAACCAGGATGTGAGGCTGTGGTGGGGCGGAGCAGATGAGTAACAAACAGGAGCTGAGAAGCAGTTAGTGTCCACTGCCGGACCCAGGTGCTGCAATTTACACGTAGGAGCTTGTACTTCTAGGTTGTGTCTTTTCAATGTTTATTTTTTTCTTTGGTTACAAACAATGACTCACTGTTCAATATTTAACCTAGAAAAGAAGGGGGGAAAAATTAAACTGCTCAAAATGGTTGGAAAACACTGCAGGCAAAACAATGCAGACTCAGAGGTTTTTACTTTATTACTTTCAAACATAAGCTTCCAATCACTCATTTTGTTAGTGAGAAAAAGGATGCAATTACATAAACAGCTACCTTTCCTCTCCCTAGGAAGAAAGCAAAACACTGTGTGTGTTTTCACCGCCGGCTACGCGCGGTCCATCCAAGCTTAGCCTGGCAGGTGACCGGGGGAGGCTGCAGGTTCAGGCCGTTTGCGGTAACGGCTCCTGCTGCTTTGTGCGTAACGGCTCTGCCCGCCGGGCCGCCCGCAGCGCCTCGGGGAGGCCCTGCCCCGCCGCCCGGCGCCCAGGGCCGCAGCCTGCCTCCCCTCCGCCGGGCTGCGCCGCGGCAGGGAGCGCCCTCCCTCGCAGAGGGAGCCTCCGGGGCGGGGCGGCGCGGGGCGGCGGCCGGTGCCCGCCGTCGGTGCCTCTGAGCAGGGGCGGCCTCCCTTTGGCGCCCGGGGGGATGTTTTTCACCGCTGGTCAGGCTGGAACCGGCTGTGACCGGCGCTGGGCGGGTCACCATGCACCGATTTGTACCTTGTGCCTTGCACAGGCGATAATCTCCAACCTATTTCAACTCCAGCGCCTTCATCCAGGCATAATGGAGAGGAAAAGGTAAAGAGAATGCTGGTTTTTGGTTGGTTTGTGTGTTCCCCCCCCACCCCCCATTAATTATGCCATTTTTGATGAGGGAATTAATTTGGTAGTTTTTATTTTCTAGGAAAACTAGACTGCTCTTCACACACTTTATATAACACAAATACTGCATCACAAATTTTAGGTATAGTGTGGAAGGAAACTTTCAACCTTTGATTTATATTTTTAAGAGCCTGCTTTTGCAGGGTGATCCAGGCCCGGAAAGCCTTTACTCGGTCTTAGTTCCGACTAATGCCTGAGTGAGGAAATGCTGCTTCTCAGCACTTTACCCATCGGCACTCTGACATAGAAATAGAAGTACCAGAGAGCAATATGCCCAGCACTATCTGATTTCTTTGTTCCATGAGATGTTTCTCTGCAGCGAGGCGCTGTAGGGTGGCTGTGGTAGCAGCGCTTGTCACCCGTGGCACAGCTTCACGGTAGCTCCCCACACCGTGAGCTCTGTGCAGCGCGGCGTGTCCGAGGGCGCTGCGCAGGAGGTGGCAGCCCTTGCGAGTGAGGGAGGTTTGTTTTCCAGAATTGTTCCCGTGAGAGCCTAGCAAGCTGGAAACTGTTGAATTTGTGCCAGCAAGGTTTTAGCTTTTGAGTATGGATGAGGATGAACAAATATTCCTTGTAGCAGATGGCCTGGTGGACTACTGAAGTGAGTCGTTTAGTAGACTGGAACATGTTTTGTGCCCTGCATAATTCATCTGAACTTAATAAATGCTGGTGGCTGGAAACACAATGAAAAATATATGTTAAAATCCTAAAAATGAAAGTATGTGTTAACTGTAACTATTACTAAAATTAAATATTCTGGTAAACATAGAAGCTATGAGCAACAATACTTACACATTAAAAGCTCAAGGTTACTTTTTACATTTTACATTGATGAGGTCAGAAGAAAAATCTTAGCTTTGAAATACCTGGAATTTGTTTCCGTCTCAGATTTGCTTTATTTTTAAAATGTTTTGAGGAAGCTGATTGGTTACCGTTTATGTGTCCTGGCAGTTATTGAAGGCATAAATACCTCTTCATTTACTTGCATGTACACCCGTACTGCCCCGGCACTGAGGTCCAGTCAGTGCACTACAGAGGTATGTATTCACAGTTTTTCTGTTCCTCATTCTCACACTCCGGTTCCTCTGGTAGCTTCTACAGCTTTTGTACTGCCTTCAGAGTGTGGTACTTTGCTTATTGCTCATTGCTTCTCTCTCAGATGCATAAGTAACCTAGCAAGCAGACACTATACTTATCATAGTATTCTCCTTGACATTTTTTAATTGCTCTGGAATTAGTTCCTGCATGTGTGAATCTTCCTTTTCAAATTTTGGCGGGATTTTTTCTTTCTCTGGAGTTGCCCAATCATGACAAGATTTATGAAGAGGAGGACTTTCTTTTTTTAATTCCTGAACAGCCCAGTTAGGCTCTTGAGGAGAGCATGAAGCACTTTGCTCACCTTCTTGGGTAACGCTCTGAAACAGAACAAAGCCTGGAAGAAAGTTTCTGAACTGTTGGCTCTCACCCCCTGCAGTTTTTGTTGGCCATACAGTAGGTGTTTAATTCATAAGAGTACTGTAAGACATCTACTTCATGAGCTCCTATAGGCAACAAAACACTTCTCGCCATTCTGTAACAAACCTCGAACCTAGAATAAAAGACCAAAACCGTATTGCATTGGTGCAAGAAAAGGGGATAGCTCAAAGGACCTGTCAATTTGTAATGTCCTACATTTATTTACTAAAATTTTGGAACTTGGGGACTTGCTACAGAGAAAAGCAGCCTCCCTTTCTCCTTTCCTTGCATTTCACTGTAACATTCCTTGACAATCTTAACTAAATCTCCGAAGGTGTAATGAAGGTGATTGGTGTGACACCTGAGAATGAGTAAAACATATAAATTAGGTTCTTTGCCCTTCTAAGTAAACAATGCTTTGAAAGAAGGAATAGTTTACAGTCAAGAAAGAACAGTCAGGTTTCCTTTTAACCCTTGATATATTAAAAATCCTGAGTATAGTACTTGTACAGAAAACTTGAACTTCATGAATCACTTTAATGTTTTCTACAATCAAATTAATTTCACAGTCACTTCCACAAACATAGTAAGATTTGTTCTGGAGTGGTTCTGGTCCCAAAACTTGCAGAGTAGACTAAAGCTACTTTTGTCTCTTGCTATTCTTGAAAATTGGTTCAATATAGAAATATAAGAACAGGAACTATAGCCCAGGTGTTTCCTTTCGCAGATGACTGTCATAACGATCATACTAACAAGTGTCTATTTGTCTCCTACTGAGCCAACTGCAGCTGCGGATTTGGATGACGGTGCACTTAAGAATAGTCTGTAATATTTCATTCATTCCTCGCCTCCTGAATAAAATAAAAGTTGATTCCTCTGGAAAAACAAAAGGGCCAAATATATTTGAGATAACAAAAATCCTGAGGGAAAAGTCATCATGCTGTTATCCAGAAACAACTGTGTTGTGGAGACACAGTTCTGATTTTCCTCATTTTAAGTAAATGCATATTTTGCAATTGTTGCTTCCATTTGAGACTCAAACAGCAGTGCAGTGTTGAATCTCCTAATCTTCAATCTCTTTTAGCATATTTTTGCGAGTAATGTTTATTTTTTAAATAGCTTTCCATTTTTTTTATACATCTCATAGATATGATTTTTTGAGCAAATTGTGGACTTCTCATCTTTGGCAGTTTACTTAATGCTCTCCCATTGGGAGATTGATACTTGCTTTGTGAAACTGATTATAATCTCTTTCCTACCACATATCTGTGACATAAAGCTGTGTTTAAGAGTTTCATGTTGTGTTAATCTTCCGTACTCACAGTGATTTCTAGTTGTGATGATCTGCTGCAAGGAGTGACTGAAGGTTCCTGGCAAGTGTTCAGTGTTTCCACTAAATATTTCTTGGAGGTTAAAATATAACTCATCCCAGAAGTCCCCATTAATTTTTGAATACCTTAGGGGTACAAGGTCCTGAAGATGCCTGTGCATTCAGATTCTCACCCCCTTTCTGTCTGTCTTCTCAGTCATGTTTGACTAGTGAGCATCAAAAGCCTGGATTTCTTTTCTTCTGGCAGAGGATGTCATACTACCTGTCCCATATTGCTACTTTTGCGATTTGTAGTTCTTAAGTGGAAGTGTATGGATATCAAAGCAAGTGAGCAACTGGCAGAACTTTGCCTTTGAGACTCTGCTTTGAAATGTGGTCCTTCCCCCCATCTGAAATCATCTAAATTTCTTGACTGCAAGTGCATGCATTCTAGTTGCTTTATTTTTCTTAATCTTAAGCAAATGGGAAAAACTGGGGGACAATCCTAAGTGTTTTTGTTGACGTGTTTCTGTCAGTTATTTTTGATAAGGTGGTTAATGGATATGGGCTATGCTATGTTGCTCATGTCAAAGCTTTACTTTCATGTACCTGTCCCAGATAATCTGAAAATGGTACTAATATGCAGTAGATGTATAAACTTTTAAGTTAGAAAAGATACCTCTTCTTATTTATATTTATTCAAGATTATTTAGAAATTAAGTATTAAATCAATTTAAGCCTCCATTAAATACATTAATTAATTTTCTGTAAATATCATTATAGCATTTGAGGGAAATGTGGCAAATTTTTTTATTTGAATTAGTTTCTAAAAATACTGTTTTTGCAAACATGTAGACTTACATCTGCCAGTTACTCAGAAGTCATGTATACCCTAGCTATCACTTCTCTGTGTCTTAGCAGGCAGGGACCAGGTCTAGTTATGAGAAAGTACTTCACTTTCCATATCTGTTCTGCCCTCAGCATCTCTACTAAAGATTGCCAGTAAATATAGCGATGTTTCTGTGATTCTTTAGTGGTGGCTTTTCCTTTTCCTTTTCCTTTTCAAAGCAGGACAAGCAAAACAAAATGAAACAAAGGAAGCAGAACAAGTCTAAAATTAAACTAGCTAAATATAATGTAATAGCAGTCAAAATTGTACCCTGGACAAAAGTTTCCAGTTGTTGTCTTTTAGCAAGCAATGACAATCTGAGACACATGGAATTATTTTTTTATCCCCTCTTGAGTTAAAACATTTTACTCTGACCTTAAATTTTGGTATGCTGTTATGTTATGTACAAAAGACCATTAACTTCTTCACATTATAATTTTGTGTGGAGAATGTCAGCCCACAGTGAATTACTGGACTTAGTCCTTCACAGTACTTTAGCTGTTAATGAAGATCCTATAGAAATGTTTTCAGAAAATGGAAATTTGAGAGATATTTGAGATTTTGGAAAAAATATTACTACATCTAATTCCATAGTAAAAGGAATTCAAAAAGGTAATTGTGGAGCCTTGAAGATGAATGCAATGGCATGAATGAATAAATATTCAGCCTCTTTGCTGCTGCATATATGCGTTTCCTTACCTATATAATTAAGGACAAACAAATAATACACTCTTGTGAATTATGTGAGAGTGTTCTACAGTGCTGAAATGATTCACAACTTTGTATGTAAACCTGATAGATTAATTAGGAGACTGGCTAGTCTGATTACAAACTAGTAGTCTGGGATATTGCTTTAACTGAATTAGAATAATTCTATATGCTCTTTGAAGAGGAATGTCATAGTTGCATGATAATGCTAAAGGAAGATTTGTCTGTCTTAAGGTAATCCTAACTGAGGCTGCTTACTGTCTATTAATATTAAGGAAGAAGAAAGACTTGTTATAAGAAAGTATTGTGAGTGCTGATACTTTATTTTTCTTTTTTCTTTTTAATAAAATTTTTTTATATCAGTTACAACATACTGAGAAGGGAGAAAAAATCAGGAAGCTCTGAATATTTATAGCGAGTTGTCCTGCTAGCAGCTCAGGTTCTTGTTTTGATAATTTTATTTTCTTTTGACTCCTCTGTTTTCTTTAAGGCCTTATTCGATTACAAGAGCTCATCAAGGCTCCATCCCGATACAACCTGAGACTAAAAATCCGTCAGTTACCAGCTGACACGAAAGATGCAAAGCCATTGCTAAAGGAGATGAAAAGAGGCAAAGAATTCCATGTAATCTTTGACTGCAGCCATGAAATGGCAGCAGGCATCTTGAAACAGGTAATCCTCATTTTGCTTTAGATGGCCTAATCTTTTTCATCCCTAATAAATAAAAGTAATAACCAGACTTAATGGCATTTAACAACCAGGGGAAATGTATGTCAGTTTTACTGAGGCCTAACTGAAAATCAGCCAAGGATTTCAGAGATGATTTTACATTAACTCTACAGTAGCTGCTTTCATTATGTTTTTTTAAAGTAACGGATTAATCGGTTCATGTACAGGGGAGAAGGTATATCTGTCTTTCAACTTTGAAGAATTGGTACTTTGGAGAACCAATGCTTTAACCAGGGTTTTGAATGCTTGCTCTGTGTTATTTTATATAACAAAGATTATTTTTTTTTTTTAAATTGAAGCCTCTAAATTGTATACTCTTAATTAGATAGCGATATTTGAATAGTATGTTACCAACAGACCATGTTAATGTGTTCCACTGAGAGGACAGAACTAGTAGATATCTTTTAGGGCCATATTCTCCTCACACTACAAATAGGACTGCAAAACACCTGAATACATTTGAGCAGGTGCTTTGAAAGCGTTTGCTTTGCTGTGTACAAGTAAGATGAGCTGGTGAGATGCAGCAGAATCCTGAATACTTAACTGACTTTATATTGCAGAAGCAGATTCTCGTGTTATTCTTCCAAGAGAAGGTGGCAATATAGCGGTATACAAAGGATGTGGCTCATAAAAAAAGTTCGCTGTAACCCTGAAGTATATACAAATAACATGCCTTTGTGTGTCTCCTTTAGTTTAATGAGCTAGCTTCAAAGACTGGGAATTCCTTATGCTCAGAGGCCATTTCCCCTGTAGTTTCTTAACTGAACTATGACTTGCAATAAGGAGGATAGGAAAAATACCTAAACCAAAACAATATTCTACATTTCTAATGCACAGCTTTTAGTGACATTAATTCATGTTTATATTGTATTTGCTAGCAGACTGTATGGTTTAAATTGAAACCAAAATGTATTTAGGATTTGAAAATATGTCTCTCATTAAAGGTACTTAGGGGTATTGTTACGGGTACAATTAAAATTGCTAGTAAACATACATGTATACTATAATTTCTTCGCTTTATTGTTCATTGATTACAGTGTTTTTATTATTTGCTAGTAATTTTAAACCTCTGACGGTGGATTTTGCTCTTTGCTAAGCGTAAACCACCCTAGTTAGCCTAATTGTTTAGCCCAAATCATTAAATGTACATTTAATGATTTTAACATCTTAAAGATGGAGATGGAAAATATGTTGATGGTAATACAAAGCTGAAATACAATAACAATACTAACAATAACTCCATCAAGATACATTATTTATACTGTGCTTAATAGTTTTTAGAAGGGAAACTTTTCTTTCACAGTATATAACGTTGTGTAAAACATATGACTAGAGGGAAATGGGAAAAAAATTAGAAGCAATCATGTCCCAGGACCCAAGAGTAAGAGTTCAACCTCTTTAAATCAAATTGTAAATTGTTTTATCAAACTACTCTGCTCACCCTAAATATTATAGAAGGAAGATACAGGAACAATTCTTTCATGAGTGTTTAGATCTTTATACAGTTTCTGTAGACTTCTAGATTTCCATTCAGCTCTAGTATTGCAACGCTTTAAATATGTCTAAAATTGGTAGTTCTGCAGCTGAATGTGAGCTCTTGCTGTCAAAATTGACACAAAGGATGTTAAGACTCTATTTGTGATGTCATTCAAATATAGTTTTTACAAGCGTTTGCTGAAAAATGAAAAAAAATCTTTATGTATTTATTTGTGGATTATTAGTTAACCAATTTTCTTCTGGTAATGGAAGGATGAACTTGGGGAGGCACACCAAGGGATTTCTTCTTGGGAGGATGATTGGAAAGATTAACGATGAAGTTGGTGGAAGAGAAAACAAGTTGGAAATAAAAAAAAGGACCTTGAGAGGCCAGTGAAATGGCAGCTACTGTTTTCTGGCCAAAAATGCATCATCAAAAGAAAAAGAAATATCCTGTCGTTCAGACAAGCATAATTAAATTATGGCAAATCTCAGTGGTAACTATATCACCAGGCAACCAGGGAAAGCAGACATGATTTAAAACGTTAGGGAAGCACTTGAATAATGAAAGCAGAGAAATTACAATGTTTTGAGGAGGAAAAAGGAGTGAGGTTTTTTTGTGGGATGAGGAAAGTGAGAGAAAGAAGACCTGGAAAAGAGACAACACCAGCACATAGCAGAATCAGGAACATGCNATGCATAGGATGTTCTTGTGTAGAGATTCTGTGGAGTATGAAAGACCCTATTATAAGCAGTTAAGATATAGGTGATCACAAATGTGTTATGTATATAAAGGAAGATACCTTGGCTTTATTTAAAAACAACAGCAAAATTAGTTCTTAAAAAAGCTAGCAGTGTTTGTAGTTGTACAGTTTCTAAAGAAGTTGTAATATTTCTCATGAGATACTGGTTTTCCTGTGTCTAAGAGAATTTAAATTGCTATTGGCACACTATACTGTAGTTCTAAATATTATTCTGGAATTCTAAATACACAGGTAGAGTTATGCTTTGGAAAGATGTTATTGCACTTTTTGTCAGAGTCTTGCCTAAAATATTATAAAATCTGATCTGCAGTTGATATTTCAAATTAATTTTGGCTTTTAACTTTTCTTTGGAAAGGAACATATGGACTAGTCATTTCACATTTTTTCAGCCAATATCACAAGTAAAAAGGCTCCCACAGCCTTCAGAACTCTGATAATTATTTTGTATACAAATTCGGGTATTCTGACAATTGTATAATTGTTGCCTTCACTGTGTTTAAGGAGGTGTAACTGATAGTAACTTGGCAAAGAATTCCATTGATAATTCCTGGAAAGGAAGAAAATATTGCTTACTTGNAAATATTGCTTACTTGTGCAGCTTTTTTACAGTGCTAAAATTAGGTAAAAATCATTGTAGATACTAAAGTGATTGAAAAAAATCATACTAGTTTAAGGCAACTTTTGTGCAGAGCATGAAGATACATGCTTTTCAGGTGAAAATGCCCTTAATGAATAAGAGTGATGAGACATCCATAGCTTATTGCTTTAAAATTGTATCTACAAATATTTGCTCTTACACTGTTAAGAGAAAAGTATGAATATTTTAAAATGCACAGCTGATCAAAAAGTATTTGGTATTACATAGTTAGCAAGACAGATGAAGGTACTTTATAGATATCTGAGTTTAGAGAGTAATACTATGAATATTTGTTCTTCGTTTTTACTGAAGTAGCACGTATGTTGCTGTTCAAAACCTGACTTGAGTATTTTCTTCCCTGGTTGGAAAAAATGTACACATGTATAATATAAGGTTGGGTCCTCCTTTTAAATGCATAGTATTGTTCATCAAAATAGAAAAAAATATTTCCTATTAGGTTATTCTTTTTAAGGGAAGGCTTCAATAATGAATGAAAATATTGTCGACTCAAATTTTATGTGGCAACTTAATGCATCCATTAGTATGTAAAACTATAAGCCTCTCTCACATTTACTGCACTAAACAGTCTAATAATATTCTTTCTATCAGAAGATCTGGTTCATAAATTCCTTTAATAGTAGGTAATCTGCTCTAACTGCTAGGAAATGACTTGCTTGACCTAATTTTAGTATAATTCCAACCCTATAGTCTGATCCCAATAGTGTTCTTTTGCAGCTTTTCATTTGCCATGTAAGTGTGATAAAAATGTATTACGTGCCCTCAGAAACATTAATCTTTTGTTTATTTTTTTAAGGCTTTAGCTATGGGAATGATGACAGAATACTATCACTATATCTTTACCACACTGGTAAGTGGCTTATAAAAACATACTGATGACATCTAACAAAGATGTTACTTTCCTTAATTATAATACCTGACAATGTGAAAAAGGTCTCTCTGGAGTGGTGTGTGAGTACAAGATGTTTTCTCTGTTGAGTTTTCTTACTTTCAGTGAAAACTCATCAGGATGGTTTAATTATTGTTCAACAGTGTGCCCTGGAAACTGATAGACCTGAAAAAGCAACTGACTCCATAGCACTGCAGTTTTTAACTTTCAAGCAGGGTTAAGTATATAATTAATAACTGATTGTTTATATTATGAATTCAGTCCTTTTTATCTTTTAGCTATTTGTATGTGAAGATTATAAAATTTTAAACTTACTCATATATTCCATATTTTTAATCCAACATTTTACAAGGTAATTCTTCACTGTCATTTGATTCCTGAATAATTTGGTGTGAATATTAATAGCATTTTATTTAACAATCCACATGAGCTTTTTAGGCACGTGAGTTATGCAGTATTCTTTGGTGTCCATTTTCAAAGTAACTAAGAAGGAATTTGATCACTCTTGGACACATCAGATTTAACATTTGCAATAAATGAACATTTAAAATGTGAATGCTCATACAAAACATAACAGAAGTATGTGAAGACCTTTTCTTGCTGCTTACCACGGCCTCACTAAGAAACAGTTTAAAAGTGTGTAAAATAGTACTCTAGAAACTACAGTTGTGCACATTCCTCTGTTTTCCATAGTGTTCAGATTTGCCTATTTAGATTGCAGTTCATTAAGGTTCTTAAAATACAAGCCATTTCAAGCATGAGACAGATGTGCCTTGGTAAAACCATGCTTGAAATGACCTGTGTTTAAAGTTACTACATGTTTAAGTCCTTATGGAAATGAGTCCTTTGTAGTAGGATGGGAAGTTCACCTCAGAATCACAAAACAGAAGTTCATAGGAAGTATTAGCATGGAAATAGCTTGTTGAATAGAAGGCAAAATAATTTGTGAAGTTCATTAGAACAGTAAAGGCAAAATACCCTGCACAAGTACGTGTCTTATTTCAGAAGTGTAAGTTGTTCTACCACTTACAGATTTAGGATTGCATGCAAT
>VZTV01085850.1:3312-28053 GCA_013400875.1 Anhinga rufa | reverse complement strand
AAAAAAAAAAAAAAAGTAGGATTTAGGAATTGGGCAAAATGGATTCAGATATTGTCAGAAGCAAGAGGGATTTGTACCTGTATGCAACCCCAAGGGAGTGCTCCGAGCACACCAATGACCCCAGCACTGCCCTTACCAGAGTCAGGCTGAATCTGTAATGGTTTCAGGATAAAGGAGGTGACAAGAGTGCAAATTTGCTGTTCACTAAAGTCTTTCAGCCAACTTCACTCTACTCAGAGCAAGTCGTAGATGCCGGCTGGCAGCAGATGCCACCTTGATGACGTTGCAGAATGACTCCCACTGAAGCACTCTCAGCAGACTCCCAAAATTTCCACCTTTGGAAATCAAAGTTTTCCCCAGTGCTATCCAATAGGAAGTCTTCTACTAGATTTCAACAACAAAAACAACATTTGGCCTTTTGGAAGGGTAAGAACAACT
The DNA here is from genome assembly GCA_013400875.1 of Anhinga rufa. Taxonomy (NCBI): domain Eukaryota; kingdom Metazoa; phylum Chordata; class Aves; order Suliformes; family Anhingidae; genus Anhinga; species Anhinga rufa. The sequence goes on along the minus strand of VZTV01085850.1, from coordinate 27,615 downwards.
AGAAATGAAGATAAGAAAACAAGCAATTTTGAAAAAAGCCAATTTTTCTCTCTATCATTAAAAAATATTCATCATTTTTTCTCCCAAAGACCCCCCAGAGATCTCTAAAAAGGGAGTGAAAACCAGAAAAGTGCTGCATGGTGCCTCCTGTACAACCTGACTCTGAGTATATGAAAACATATATGTAACATAAAGGAGGGTGATCAGAATTACCTCTACAAGAGCAATAAGGCCCAAAGTTTCTAAAATCCAGTTGTGCGTATTACCCCTTATACTTGCATTTCAAAATCAGCTTGCACTAAGGGTGACCGATTACCCCCACCCCAAAATATTTCAATTGGATCTGGAGTCAGCTGGAAAACAAAGGCACTTTTTATGGCAAAATATTTGCAGTGCTCTTCTGTCCACACACATGTCAAAATCTGGGGGAAATTAGGAAAGACGACTAATCTGGGAATGCAATAGCGTCACTATTTCCACTAAGATACTTGCTTTTCCTTGCCCAGCGGGCTGTGCGCCCTGGCACTACTCACAACCCACCTGGGTTCAGGGCAGAGGGAAAGTTTCATGTGTAACCTGAACTTTGAACACTTAACGCCTGCAATGGGTATGACACAGACCCAGCTCCTTCAGCTTGGGGGCTGAGAAACAGTTCTATTGAGCTGGGTCATAATATTCAATAATAGAATCTGTTAGAGCTTTGAAACACCCCTCCCAAAATGAGTTTATATAGAAACACTGCATAGGCTTTGAGCAAAGCAGACATCTGCCCCAGACCAAGGCAGCTGCGGAGGATGTGCTTGCTGCAGTTGAAACCAGGCTCTTTCACCAAAAGCTTAGACCAGTTGAGTGTTTCCTAACACTGCAGAGGATGACTTCCAGAAAACCAGGGCGAAGCTGGAGGGCCACGCTCCTTTCCTTTCATTCACGATATTCTCATGGCCATTTTCTGCTCCCTGGCATGAAAGTGCATGCTCCTGGGTGGTAGAGAGACACAAAGTGTGGGGTTCAGAGGAAGCAAATGGTTGAAATCAGCCAGCCCAGAGGCTTTCCACAAGCATCATGCACCGAAGACAAGTTATTGCAAGCTTCTCTTCACAGCCAGGCATCTGCTGCTTACCCATCCATACAGCAGCCACCTGGTAAATTCATTTCTACTCAAACTTGGAAGCTTTTGTTGCAGAAGACACAGTTGAGGACATTTAGATAAGAGAAGGTATGATCATCTCCCAGTTATGCCTCCTATGCAGCCCAATCTGCCCCCCACAGTCCACACTGGCCTGACGACAGAGACCACCAAAGCACTGTTCCCACTCCGCAGTGGATGCCTCATGGACCCCAGGCGCAGTGTTCAAGGCAGGAACCAAAGGAGTGCTGCATGACAAAGGGCAGATACACATGCATGTTACTTGACCAACGTCATCTACCTCTGATTTGCAGCTTATTGTCTTGGGGACTAATTCTTCCCTGTGGCTGGGGGTGGATGCACCAACCTCCTGGGCTTCCACAGAATCACAGAATGGTGGGGGTTGGAAGGGACCTCAGAGATCATCTTGTCCAACCCTCCTGCGTGAGCAGCACACCCAGAGCAAGGGGCACAGGATCGCGTCCAGGCGGGGTGTGAATGGCTCCAGGGAAGGAGACTCCACAGCCTCTCTGGGCAGCCTGGGCCGCTGCTCTGGCACCCGCACAGCAAAGGGGTTTTTCCTCATATTTAAGTGGAACCTCCTGTGTTCCAACTTACGCCCGTTGCCCCTTGTCCTGTCACTGGGCGCCACTGAAAAGAGTCCAGTCCCATCCTCTTGACACCCACCCTTCAGATACTTCTAAACATTGATAAGGTCCCCCCTCAGTCTTCTCCTGTCCAGGCTGAACAATCCCAGGTCTCTCAGCCTTTCCCTCCAGCTGTGCAGCCCCACAGAGCGGTAGGGCTCAGGGGGAATGAGCTGCCAGTTTGCTCGTTGGCAGGTCAAGCTCACAGGCTCAGGGAAAGCATTAAGCATGTCCAATTCTTGTAGACTCCCCGTTAATAGCACCTCTGAAATCCTTCTGCTCCACAATGGCCAGCCTGAGCAGCAGGAGCCTCACCTCCTGGCTCCTTCTCCTGCCTATTGCACCAGCCTCTCCTCATGCCCCAAGAAATGGTGAAAGTGAGGGTGTCACCCCAAACATATTAAGAAGGAAGACACACCACTGCCTGAGCAATCCACTTTGTGCAATGCGGGTGTAACATGACCAACCAGAGCAGATCCCATCCAGCACATGCTTATCTCATCAGCACAGGCTCCACAGGTCAGGTTTGAGAAGTGATTTCCTACTGCATGGTATCAGAAACACACCACGCAGCAGCTCTTGTTGGGCAATGGGAGATGCTGTTTCTTTTCCACTGGACAATCCCAGTCACCAAGCCACATGGCACTGACCGCAGAGGACCTTGCTGCCAGTCCCGCTCGGGATGGCAGAGTCCCACCAGTCGAGGCTGAACACAGTGATGGGAGAGAGATAAGAGGCTGGGAATGAAATTTAAGTTTGGGATTTGTGCCTGAAGCCTGCCACCAAGGAAACGGGTCTCAAAGTGACAGCAGCAGCCAGTCCCACACTTGATGCTCAAGGAAAGGGGTGGCTGTCAGGAACTACAAACCCTATTAGCAAATTCTGAACATGTTCAGGGTGAGCAAAGAAAATGGGCTTGAAGAAGGGACATATGCCTGGTCACTCAGCACAATGCAATGGGGTCTTGTATCAAGGGAAGCAGTCTTCAGGGAAGAAAAAGGAGTGAGATGGATGCATCCCTTCTCAGAGGTCTCCAATGAACCCACCAGGCAGCATCAAACCCTTAGGAGACAAAGAGGAAGGGCGTAAGTCACAAAATCAGAGTGTAGAAACCAGCTTGTGGAGAGTCAACAAGGGAGGAGGTTTGGTGTGGGAGACAAGAAAGTCTCTTGAGAAAGCACTTGAGAGATGAGCTGTAAGATGCACAGGAAATCAGGCAGCACCTGCAGCTCTGCACCTGGGCTGTAACCCAACCAAACGCATTTCAACATGGCCACGAGCTGTTTCCTCAGCCAAGCACAGACACTGGTGAGGGATGCAGGCAATTGCAGAGACCTGTTTTTAGGATGCTGTTCTGCAGTCTCCAAAGAGACTGGCTCATCCTCAGCAACCCCTGTTTTGACTGCCATTTCTGCCTCCTGCACTATATTAGTGAAGAGGGGAACATCACCAGAGCATGGAATTCTTCCAACACCTGCAGGTCTTTCAGCATTACCTCTGCTCACTTGGCTTTGACTTTCGTACCACCCCATTAATAGAAATATATCCCTGTCTATGGGAGGAAAAAGCCTAGCTCTTCAGGACTTAGCTCACCAGCTCCAGCTCAGGACAGGGACTCCAGAGCCAAACCAAACACTCCCTGCACCGCCGTGTCTCCATCCAGTGCCCAAACACTGGGGTGCCTTCCAGAAGGCAAAGCCACAAGTGCCCTACAAGATTGCCTGGCCGAAAGAAAGAACACCACAGGTGCTGATCTTGGCTTGGCCTCTCACTGGCTCAGATACTGCAGCTGCAAAAGCTGAGCTCCATGCAGGCTGCAAAAGTCAGCTGAGACAGTGGCGAACAGCTGAATGGTCCAGCCATGCTGCACTTCCACTGCCAGCAGCACCCTAGCCAGCCAGCTTAAACCAAACCTGCGTCTCTGCGTCCAAGCTGGAGATTGCAGCGTGACTGCATGCAGACAAGTTACATAGTCTTAAGCAAGTCACTCCACCTTCCAGTGAGTCAGGATCCCTGTCCACGAGGGGTGGTTTGAGTATGACCTCTCCTATCTCACAGGGCTCCAGCAAAGATCTCAAGTATTCTTGCACAATGCTGTGATTACATGACACACATTACATGACATACGTGATGGTTTTCAACAGACAGGAGCACTGAGAAACCTACCAGGAGGGATGTGGTGGGGCTCTGTGAAGGATGCCCCGCTGGAGAAAAAGGACCGTTTCCAGCACTATCCAAGACTTTTGGGGGTAGGTTGACTCGCTAGTGAGACCAGCATACCAGTATACAAAAGTGGTGTGTGTTTTTCCCTCCAGCCCTGCTTGTTCAGGTCAGCTTCACAGGACTGGCCCTGAAAGCCTTTTGCAAAGGGGCTTTGCAAAAGCCTCTCTATTCCCAGCCCATGAACAGCCCCTTCCTCCACAGGGGAACTCTAGCAGACAAAGCCCACCTAGAAAGGATAAGAAGCCCTGATCTGTTAGCACGGGAAAGTAAAGGAAGAGAGATTTATCCTTCCTGTCTGCAGATAAGACAAGGATAGCCCTGATTGTAGTGAGAGAATCTGGAAAGACAAGGTTGCCACATGTCTTTGGAACAGGTCCCCTTTCTCTACACACCTGTCACCCTGAACCCATCAACCAGGATTCAGCCTCCAGGCAAGGACCTCAGCCCCAGGGCCAGCAAAAGCCCATGACTGCCAGGGTGTGATGAGAAACACAGCACACGCAGTTCTGGTAACGTGGTTTAGCTTAACAGGCTGTGGCTTCTTAACAGAGGCCACAGGTAAGTAGGAGCAAACAAAAACCAGAGCTGACCCATCAGACGCTGCTGAGCTGCCAGGTGTTCGGTGGGCTGTGACCGCATTTCTTCTCCTAAGGCTTCACATCATGCTTTCATGCTTTCCTTAGCATTCCTGACATTGTTTTTCTGGCTTTGCCTGGTTGTCACACTAGAGGGTGATGAGAGGTTTCCAAGCACGTGACTTCGCTCTGAGACATGGTGGCCTGTCGATGGACTATACCAGCTGATGGACTTCATCCCTGCACAGCATGAGAACAAAGACCACAAAATGAAACCTCCTGGGAGCATGAAAAAAACTCCTGGAAAATGAAGCCTCCTGGAAACACCATCTCCCACGCTTTGCACAGGTCCACCACCAGCCCATCTGTTCCTTAGATGTGATGGGATCCTTTCGGACACCACCAGCTGCAGCGACAACATGCAACTCATCCTGCAAGGCTACAAAGCAGCTTTGTGTCCAGCCAGCATGCAAACTCAAGGAAAGAAAAGGCTCAAAAAAAAGGAAAATCAGTGTCATGCCTCAGTTAAACTACATAAAAATTCTCACTGGATTAAAAACAAGGAGTGTTTAGTGGGGAAAAGGGAAAGGGATCCTAAGAAGAGGAGTGGCTAACACAGACTACAGCTCTCCACCACCCAAAAGCCACAGTTCACTGAAAGCCCTGGGGTGGTTCATGCCTTGGGGAAAGCAGGGATACCTGGGCAGGAGGTGGAGCTTAGATCCAGCATCTCCCCTTCCAGCAGGAAAGGAAAGTCTCACACTGGTTTGTGCAGACAGGAGGGTTTCAGGAGGATGGAGGCAGGTTCTGGGTTACCACACCAGAGAGGCAAATATGCCACATGCCAGGAATACAGCTGGTTCGCTCTCAAATCCTGCACTCTGGCTGCAGAGGCTGGGGGAAGCCACTTGCAGTGAGCAGCGTTTGGTCCAGGGTGGTAGAAAGTTTGAGACAGCCTCTGACATGCCATAACTGGGCCACCACTTCACCTCGGGGACAATGAGCCTGCTGCTGCTCCCCAAGGGCCAGCCCCTATGACAGGGCCACCCGCCGCCATTGTCCCTGCCTTACTTGGGCAAATCTACTAGTCTCCTATCTCAAGGCAGACGGTGACCTCTCTGGGGTACCTGCCAGCTTCCATTTCAGATTAGTACAGCCCCTAGCACAAAGATGAGGATGAGCTTCATAGCAAGTACAACCCGTTGCCACAGCTATCTCACAGCAGGGACAAACAGGCTCTCCTACCCATGCCCTGGTTTCTTGTCTCCTTCCATCCCATCACAGACCACCCAGGGAATGTGACACGTTTTTGTGCTGCCCAATGCATGAACCGCCTAGGGAAGGAAAAGCTCCCATCTCTCTAGCCTGAAGCTTTCTGTTAGCAGCCACCTAGAAAGCCTTAATGATGGAAGTCTACTCATTGACAAGCCCCTTGCCATGGGCTGTCTCACTCTTTCCTGCCTGTTCAGGGATCCTTCAGTGGCGATGGAGCTCTCAGCTCACACCCAAGCTCCATCCTCTCTTTGCTGGCAGAAGCACTGGCCTGGCAAGAGGAAAGGGAGACCAGCAATGTCCTTGGATGAAGAAAAAGGAGAGGACTGAGCCTAATAGTTGTCCTCATGGGTAAATCAATGCTTAGCTTGAGGAAGGAAGGGGACATTAAATAAATACTGGGATAAGAACCACATTCATGCTTTTAAAGAGGTTCCTGCCAAAGCTGCAGCATGCACTTACCCCTGGGCATTGTGGTCACTGCACCAGGAGCCTTGCCACTCACTCCACTGAAAACAGACAGACATGCTGCCTCCACCACGGTGTGGGCACAGTCCCTTTGTCGCTCGCTCAGCCATTGAGCTCTCTGAACACCTTATGTGCCACGGGGTCCATTTCACATCAGTTTTCCAGGTGGGGAGAAGCTTTTGCAGTGTCTGCTGGGGATCTACTGATTGGCATTTTGGCACCTCTCCACCTCCAGCAACCTTCTCCCAGCATAACCTGAGCAGCAGCAGCAACACTGGGGTGCAACACCTCTCCCAAAGCCTTGGACACCAAGACAGGGCCGGAGCAGCTTGTTGCAGGATGAGGGGCAGCTGATCCCGCAGCTCTCTGAGCAAGCAAGGATGGCTTTAGCTGACCTTCATTTAGCTTTCTGCTGCTTCTTTCCCATCATTGTAAATTAGCAAGGTATTTGCATCTAAAAGGCAGGCAAGCCAATCCAGGCAGGGCCAGGGCAGCATGCACTTGCAGAAGAGGGCAATGGGGCTTGTCATTTAAAAGAGGGGAGGAAAAAAAAAAAAAAAAGCTACTTTCCTGACATCCCAGGGCCAAGCTGGAAAGCCGGGATAACACGGACCCATGTAAAGCATGCTGCTGGCTTTCCCCTCCCCTCCAGTGCTGTGGGAGAGCCCAGCACAGTCCTGGTGAGATGACCATGTGCAGTTCCAAAGCTGTCTCCCAACTTCAATAGGTGGGAGAGAAGGAAGGAAAACGGCCCCCAATCACACGCCAATTTTCATTGCTATTAAATATAATCATCTCTGCTCTCTTTCATCTTTGCTTCTCTTCTGAGAGTTGGCAACAAAGGCAGCACACAGTAAGGAGAGGCAGGAGAGCAGGGTAATTGCAGCAAAGAATGTAACCTCTGAAACATGCTGCTGAGCCGCCCGGCAGGGAGCGCAGGGAAACCCGCTGGCCGCAGGGGAACGACCAGGCCCACTGCTATCAGAGGGGTGGGAAAGGGGAAAGGAAGCAGAGCCAGAGGCTTGTTCAACTTTGTTTCTTGAAGCAAGGCAAGTGACTGACTCCCAGTGCAGGGAACTGCTCGGCACCAATCCCAAGCTTGAGATCTCGCTCAGGAAAGTGTCGCTATGTTTAAATGTCACTTTGTAAGCGAGCAGCAGGGTTAGCCCTCAGTACAAGCAAAGCAGGCAGCTGCTTGAGGCAGCCAATTGCCAGAGGTGGCAAAATCACCCCAGGTGTGCTGCTTGCTGTGGCCATGCCCTCACCCACAGCCTAGGAACAGCAAACCCATCGCTGAGTTAGACAACATTGAACTTCCCTGCCAGCTGCTGCCTTTTGCAGCACCAGGGAGGTGATGGAGGTAACTCCAAGCAGGAATCGCCACTGTGGAGTGCAGGTGCTGTAGGGGCTGTTGGCACAGCTCTCATCATCTGTCCAGAGATGCTATCACGGAGAAAACCCACAGAGGAGAGCAGCAGTGGGCCAGGGCTTCGCCTGGGTGCTGGCTCCTGGCCCCACAGGCAGGCATGGCAGCACAGGAGAGCTCCCTGTCCCCAGGAGCAGGACCTACCTGTGCACCCTGCCACCGTGCCCGGCAGGGCTGCGCTCCCCAGCCGCCCTTGCTCCCTCCCCATGGTGCCCCACGCATGAAGACAGAGTGGTTTATTGCCTAGTGCGCTGGTTACCTAATTTATTACCTGGTGGCAGCAAGGGGCAGTTTATCTCCCTGGTCATGTTGCCTGATTTCTCCATGACTTCTCCCCTCCCAGAGCCACCACTGCAGCCTCCCAGTCCCCGTTCTGGCCCTGGGACATCCTCCAGGGACTTACTGTGCAGGCATCTGTGTTCCAACCTGCCGGGACTCAGACTAGCTCTGACTTGAGGGGAGCAGACACACACTCTCAACGGGAAAAACATAGAAGCAGCAAGGGAGGGAATAAGCACTTCCTTGCTCAGCTCCACTGTTTGCAGAAGATGCCTCTGCCCACAGCCCCAGCCGCTATCAAAGGCAGGCACTGCATCAGCTGGCTCAGAAGCTGGTTCTTCTGGTGGCCTTTGTTCCTCTAAAAAAAGCCATGTCAGTGCCAGGCTACTAATGTCTGAAGCCAGCAGAGCACAGGCTCTTTGCTCACACCAGCTCGTGGCCATACCCAAGCCTGGCTGAAGGTTGAGGCCTCTTCTCCAGTTCACATGGGTGCAGAGGGAGAAGGCAAAGCCAGGATGCTTCTGGGCCGCATCTTGGGCATTTCTGGCTATCTAGGAGCCCCTTCACCAATGGACCCCATCACAAAACATGGCTTTTCCTCCCGCTGGCTGGGTCAGCTGAGACTGCTCGCTGCTGCCTCCTTACACACGGGATTTGACTTCTCCTGTCTGCACGGGAAGGCTGGCAAAGCCACAGCTTGGAAAGCAGCAGGCCAGTTTGGGGCACAGGACCCCAGAGGCAAAGGAACACGTGGCACCTTGCTAGGCAAAAACGTGGGCTGTCGCAGGTGTATTAGTAAATGACAGTCTGGACAGTCTTGGCATGGACAAGGGATAGCTTTGTACCATCTTGTGCAGGGTGCTGTACAGCAACAATGGATCTGCCCTCTAAAAATGAGATGAAGCAGCCCTGTAGACTGCTGCAAAGTCTCCAGAGCAAACCGAGCCTGCTCACCACCACCACAACAGCCCCGGTTAAAGGTATCTAAAGAATTTTCAGTGTCCTCTGCAGCATGTAGCCTGGATCACACCTCCCTCTCCCATCTGGGCTGTCAAATTTAGAAGACCAATCCCATGGCCCACCCTTATTCCTGCCCGTTTCACTGCCCGACCTGCAGGTACTCAGGCAAGAATTTCTACTTTTGCCCCCCATCACCTGGGCTGCTGTCAAGGTACTTTCATGGATAAACCACCCCTTTGTGCTCAGGTGAGCTCCTCTCCCCCTCTCTGGCAAAGATGCTTGGCTGACAGGAAAGGCCGTGCTAGCAGGCAAGTTTTCACATTCTCCTCCAGCATACCTTGCTCCAGACACTTTGCAGCAAGCGTTCCTTTTTAAGATCTATTGATTTCATAAATAATAGAGTAAAGGAAAGAAACACATCACGCAAATACACAGGTCAAATAATCTCTCCCTTAGGAAAGAAACAGAAGCTACAAAAAAAAAACCAACCCAGCAGGCATGCATTGATCTTTAAGCAAGAGATCAAGTGGCATTAAACCTATTTGTTAATCAACTTAACAAGCACATAGGTATGGCCATATTAGAACAGGTCACCTTGAGGGGTCTTGCTCCACAAGCCTGCAGCTTGAAGCCTGCCTTTCTCACTCCTGAAGCTGTGGAAGCACCCTTAGTATTTTGTCACATTGTCATACTGAAGACCAAGCCCTTGAAGAAGAGAACAGCTCCACAGCAAGGCAGCTGTACCTCTCCCAAATCACTCCTCTCCATCATGCATGCAGGGTTTTAGTCTCTACTGTTAGGGCATCATCTTGAGAGCTTTTGTTTCAGTACATCTCCCCCATCCTACAGTCTTCTTTTAGCCAGCCGCTGTCCAGCTGTGCCACTGCTGCTGTGGAGCACGACAGGGGAGATGCCCAGGGAGCAGAAGGGTTTGAGAGCACCTTTACCAGGTAGCATCAGCACTGAGAAAAGTCAGGCCCCACCGTTTCCCACCTGCGCTCTCAGACTTGAAGCCTGGGGTAAGTCACTTCTGAGCTGAACACAGCCCTTTGCCTCGCTCCTCCTCCACATAAGAAAGCACCACCCTAACAGGGACTTCACCTGCAGCCCAACGTGGAGTGGCAGAAATGAAGAAACAGCAAGTGGAGGAGGAGCTTGTTCAACCTTGCTTTGCAAAGTCTCTCCACGTTAAGTGCTGTCTGTCCCTATGGCCTCGAAAGCAGAAGCCAAACACCATCCTGACCTCACTGCATTGACCAAGTTTGAAGCTGCTTTGGGGAAGGGATCTCAAACTCTACCACCACCACAGGTGGACACAAGACAGGATGAAATGCCACAGAGGCAAAGGTGCAAACCAAAGCCTGCGCGTCCCACTCTCAGAGTCACTCCAGGGATCTGTGATTAACCAGATGAAACTTCCAGCCACACTGGCTTGTGGGCCACCAGCTCTCAGTAGCGACATGTCATGCACTTCTGTTCCAACCACATTCAGTACAGGAAAACAGAGCACTCAGCAGCTTCTGCAATAGCACAGCTACCTCTGTCTTGGTTATACTGACCGATGCTCACAAGGGACAAGCGCCAAAAGCCAAAATCTTCATCCCTAACTCCTGGAGAAAGCTCTTGTCTAGTGAGCCCAACACACAAGAAGCTCCTTCAGCCGCAGGCCTGCATCAGAAGACGCTGACATAGAAGGCAACATCTACTGCCCCCAGGACAAAAGGAATAACATCCTCTGAAGCAACTACAGCCTTTCAGAGCAGCTGAGCAAGTGGAAGGTAGGAGGGAAATAAAAAGAAAAATAATAAAAAAGAAAGGATATTCCTAGGCTTTCACAGGATGAAAACCATCTTGGTTAACTCTGGCTAACACAAGGTGCCTGCCGCACCATATGGACCAAGAGTAGCAGCAGGCAGGCAGAGCCTTTCTTCCTGTTACGGCATCTACACGTGGCAGAGTAGACTCACAGAAGGGGAAAAGCAATGACACCCGCCCCAGCCCATATCATGCTGCAAGGAGGTTCTTCTCCTGGGAGGATCTCATGGTGCCCATTTCAGCTGAGCAGTGAAGTTCTTCCTCTGGTTGGGAGATCTGCAGACCAAAGGTTGGCTCTGGCCTTCAGCAGGGCTGTGCAAGCCTCACGGTGAAACCATTGCCAAGGGCAGCTGTTGGAGAGGCAAGTGAGGCCTTGTAGGAGCTCCGTCTAGGAGGCTGCTTAGCTTAACCCTTTCAGTCACCACCTGAAAGAACAGCTACCACCAACAGCACATGCTCCACACAGCCACAAGGATCAGCCTTTGTAGCACTCCTCACTAGACATTTGCAGAAAAATCATCGTGCCACACAGTGGTGTGTGCCATACGTGCCACATAACCGTATCCTCAGCTTGACCAGCATCCCGAAGGTGGGAGTGAGTTATTAGCTGCATGGAAGATGCCTGCAGGGAGCAGAAGCAGCAAAGGAAAACTGAGGCGACAGGTTTTTGGCACAGGGTCTCAGTGCTGATTCAGCCTGTTTTGTGACAACAAAATGGTGTGTTTCCAGCTGTATTGTGTTATCAGGGAGGAAGGACTGGAGGGCTGGAGTGAGTATAAAGAAACCTAAGGGTGGTCACTGGGGAAAGGCTTCCTTGCAGATGGCAAATTCATGGCATCAAGCAGCAGTCACCTGGCCTGTCTCAGCTGCAGCTAAGCAGAGCATGATTTTACCCTCTGCCAGAACATCCCCAGTGGTTCACCATGCTCTTCCCCCACCAGAAGCCACCCCACAGCACGCTCTCCCAACACGCTGATGTAAGTACCCCATATCTCTGCTCAGAAGTGATACCAGCTAGCTTCACGCTCCACCCGAAGCCCTAGGTGACAGCCATCACTGGTGCTGAATAGCAGAAAGGCGCTCAGCACACATCCCAGCAGCGCCAGCTGCTCTGCGACCAGGACACAGGAAGAGAGTAAAGGATGCGAGCCCACCTCTCTCTTCCCTGACTCACTACATTCAAATCTCTAACAAGCTCTTCATCCACAGAACCTGTACCTCAAAAGAGGAAGTAATTTATATGCATCTCCCCTGAAAAGGAGAACAGGGGATTGAAGAGTGATGTTTGCCTGCAATGGCAGTTCTGTTGCAGAGCTGGAAATAGATCCCAGCTTTCCCGGAGACACACATAAAGCTTCCTACAGCACACTAAATCCAGGTTAAATATGCAGATGAGCATCAATAAGAGAATCTTCTTTCCCATCGCATTTCTCTCCCAAAACTACAGCTGATCAGGTCATGCCATTTGAGAAGCACTTGGAGACCAATGGTTTCTAAAAGCAAGAGAAGAAACGCAGCCCTGCTCTCACGTCACAAGTGACAAACCTTTGCAAAACGATTTGCATCCCTCCCCTCCTACTCACTCGTGTTTCAAAAAACATTTCGTTCAAAAGCAGCTCTTTAAAGATGTTATATAACAAGTGATTTGTACCACGAGGCTGGCTAGTTTTAGCCCAGCTACTTAGATCATAGTTGGATTTTTCTACTTAGCTGGCGGACTCATGTCCGGTGACAAACCTGCGGGCAAAGGATGCTCCTGGCCATCTCACTTCCCAGCCAGAAGAGTCAATACCACAGTGCTCTGGTGGTTTTGCCTATTCAGTTATGAGCTCAGCTGTGGTATCTGTCCAATTCCAGCTCCCAGACAGGAAGGAAAGTGGGCAGTGCTTGAAGATTCTTACTTTTTCACAGATCACAGTTATGTTTAACATGCTCCATACTCATAGCAGCCAAAAAGCCATTTGCAGCAGCGCCGGGTTCCCCAGAGGCCAATCTCGGCACAAAGAACTGTTGCTAAAAGTTTAGTGAGGTCATATGTCTGGCAAATGTAATGGCAACAAATTAAACTACTTTTTTAAGAACTTGGCTTCAAGCATGCCTTGGAGATCCAAAACAAAAATCCTTAACTCTTTGTAGCCTCCCTGTGCACAGGGTTCACTGCAAGCAGTTTTCAAGGTAAGGTATAGCCTCACGTGGCGTAGAAGCGATGTCAGCCCACGTACAAACAATGCGCTCCTCCTTGCTCGGCTGTTCCGCTGCTCCCCGAGTTAACAGCTTCGCACATCAGTCACTGCAGATGTTTCCAAGTCAAAATAAGATTGTGATAGATTCACTAGAAACATCTGAAAAGTGTCTATATCAAATGCACCCAAGTCATTTGTATTGCCATTCTCCCTAAAATACTATATACAAATTGCTTCTGCAGACTCTAAGACATTAAGGACTACATATTAAAAGGAAACAAAGACTATTTTTAAAGCAAAGTTTAAAAACTGATGAATCTTGGAATAGCTTAAATTTCTTCTCCCCTCCACACCCCACCCCAAAGGCCAGTCCACAACATTGAGTATCAAGTTGATAAATTAGGCTCTTGCAACTCATTTTGTAATCGCTTCAGCAGCAGGGGATCAGGGCAGGAACAGCCTTCTCCTAGCAGCAAATCAGCCACACGTACCTTTGAGTCTCCTCCTCCCCACCCACCCACATGACAACATAAGCTCATTTCAATGAAACGATGTCAGCGTCTCAGCAGAAAGCCACTGAAAGCTTATAGCAAGAGCACGGAAGAATATCACTGAATTGATTCCATTAGCGTAATCTAAGAGAAAATTATGATTTATCAGACTCGGAGCTTGGAAACAAAAAACAAACAGGCTGTGGCAGAGCAGAGAGAAACTCGGATTTATAATCAACCCAATAAACATGGAAATGAGAGAGTTTTCAGCCTCCCACAAATGAAAGGGGGAAATATGGTGATAATGCCAACAAGGGGTTCTTAGAGATGTAGAAAGTACCAGGAGGGAAGGAGACCAGAAGCTTCCTGGTGATGGCAGGAGAATGCAAACAGCTTCACCCAGATGGGATGAGGAATATTAACACTATCGAGACACTGTTCCAGCAGACAGCCTGCAACAGAAACAGGTGCAAAAAAAAAAAAGTCAAAACCAAAACCACATGGGCTGGCCTTAAGATCTGCTAAGCCCCATGTGAAATAAGGATGGCAGCCAGTCCTCAGGCAAGCATCCAGAACGCCCACAGCACATCTGGAGATGGGGGCCTTGGGAGCTGCACAAGGCTGGCAGGCAGTGGCAGCAGGAGGGACCACCAAGGGTAGGGACTGAGGCAGCCCCCTGTTTGAAGAGGTCAGACAGACAGTGGTGAGGAGGTTTTCATTAACGCTGAGGTGCTTGAGTTTCCGCAGCTCATTTCTCCAGGAATGCGGGTAATAGTTTATTGCAAGAAAGGAGACCTCCAGTGTGTGTTAGTAGAAGTGTTGGAGAACAGGATCTCCCAGAAGTCCAAATTCTTGTGCAGCTACATATTGAACACCTGCTAAAGCCCTGAAAAAGTCAGGAGGAGCAATGAGGGGAGCAGGGTGAGAGCATAGGTGTGAGTGATGAGCTATTCAACTGTGAAAACATCTGCAAAATGACTGAAAATTAAGGTAGTCTGGTGCAAGAAGAGGGAAGTTCCACAATGGAGCAAACGTCCCGCTATTTGGCTGCCTTTCCTCTCCCTCTACCCTGCCTTTAATTTAAGAAGCAGATGAAGACAAAGCAAAATCCACTTGGAATCCACCCTGCATGTGACGCACCAGGGCTTCTCTTCCAGCCTCAAGCAATTGTTCTTCACACGTTGCACAAGGGAGCAGATTAAATCCCACCACTGGATTTAATCACCTCTGTACAAATACCATCCAAGGTCTGAAGTGCTCTGTCAGATTTGCCAGGCACCACCTGGGACTCGGGTGAGACAGATTCTTCTCCAGGTGCCAGCTGCTCTGGGACCTCACCTGCTCGCTATGGTTTGAGAACAGAGGTGAACTTCCACTGCCTGAAATATCCTGGGAGTTTTTTGCTTGTTACCGATAGTCAGCATGCACCTCAGCAACGAGACTAACACAGCCCATGCCAGACACTTGGCAACTCCAAGATTCTTCAACATTTTAAATCTAACTCAGCAGCACCAAAGGCGGGAGAGATGCAACCTTCCTAGTTAGTACTCAGACCACATGCTGGCTGCTATATCTCTGGAAAACACAGGCAATCACAGTCATTATCTATGCTTATGAATAAAATATTCCTTTTATTTTAGCAAAGTAACAAAGCTTATTTACAGATACAATAACTGTACATTCCAACTGAAAAATAGATTGCGCTCAAAATCATTTAAGGAAGTCAGTCTGCTAGGAACACAAACAGCCTCAAACCTCCCAACACCTTCAGCTCCCTTCTCCTCTCAGGAAATCAGTTAGTTTTGTTCTGAATGATTTTCTGCTGATTCTCAAGACATTCCTTCAGCTTGTCTTCAGTGAGCGTCAGCCTCTGCTCCAGGATGGAAACAGTCTGCAAAACAAAATGAAAGCTGCTGTTGAGCCACACACAAAGACAAGCTACGCACTGTCGTCTCAGTGGGTAATAAAATGCCAAATCCACAGGAGTATTTTGAGGTATTTCAGGGCTGTAACTCCAGTATCAGCATTTTAGCAGGGTTAGGCCCCACACAACTTCAGAGAGGAGCAATGGAGGCTGGCAGGCACAGAGCTCTCCTGCAGACAGCAACAAGCATCCGTTTCAGCACTCAATGCTTTCAGATTAGGCTCTGCATTTCCTTTCATGGACAGGTTCTGTCCTTCCACATTCATGAGCCACCAGACACTCTTCTGCTAACAAGAGACAGAAGTTTTGAACAGTTTTAGCTTTGATCTTGCCTCTCTGCTTCCGACTCTTTCCTCCCTTCTCTGAATACCATCAGTTTGCTGCAATTAAAACAAGCAAAACTTGCTGGACAAGCACTATGACAAGCAAGAAAACCCTCCTGGCACAAGGCAGTGCAACAGGCGGTAGAGGGGAACTGAAACCCAAAGTGGCAGTATCTACCTCAGCATAATGCCTAAATACTTTTGTGTAATCCAGTTAGCCTACAAAGGATTGTTATATCTTTCTCCTCAAGCTGAAGTCATCATGTACAGGATGCACAGGAAGAACATTTTAACCACGTGGCCATAAAAGCCTCCGCTGAAAACCTTTTATTGATCACTCCAAGGTAATCAAGGGACCAAGCTACGCAGAACCACTTTCAGCTTCCAAAGACACCGGAATGGCTGATAATAAGCGGTGATGATTTAATGCTTTAATATCCATAAACTTATCAACAACAATCAATAGATTCACATTTTGAGCATTTGTACTACATAAATAACATCCCCCGTTAAAAACAAAGGATGTTCAGAACCTTGGACTTCAATAAAGTAATTCAAATAAACTTGGACAACCGCTATTTGTATAGAAGTTATACATAGAAAGCCTTTTAATAGCACATTTCATAAGCACATCTCTAGAGTGCCTGACAAAAGAAAGCAGGTCTCATTATCCCCATTTTACAGCTGGGGAAACTAAAGCACAAAGAGAGGAAATAGCTTGGCTAAGGCCGCTCAAGTGACTAGAAAAAGAGGAGAAAACAGACATAGTAAAACACCACCAAGCACTATGGCAAAGCCATCTTGCAAGACAGCGTAGCAACAAAGTCAGAAAAGGCTATGCATCACGGCAATTGCCATAATGCACCCTTTTTTTCCTCCCCAAACATAGTTCAAGGTTTATTTCTACTACACATGCACCGCTGACCTGTGACAAGGCAGAAGAGCTAACTCCTGCTGCCTAACACAGCATTGCTGCGACTGTAGAAAGCTTCACCTGAAGGAAAAAAAAAAACCTGCATTGCTTAAATATTCCCTTGGGCTACAGCACTAGCTTAAAGTAAGTTTTTTCCTACTCTATTGCCACCCCTTTGGGGCACAAGAACTGCAGTACACAGAGAACCAGAAGAAAAGTTGTGGAGCCAGCAGGTAATATCCCAGGTGCCCCAGAGCCAGCAGGAGCACTCCCGTCTATTCAAAGGAGAAAGGATTTCATCTTTTTTGTATCCAGCCACACTATTGCCTAGTGGCTGTCTCACAGAGGTCAGCAGTAAAGCTGCTCAGGGCAGAACACAGCAAGCTGAATGTCTACCAGGGGTTTACAGTAAAGATCTTACCCTGCAAGCAACCAGACAGAGAATAAAAAAGCAGTAGGGATCCTGGCTTTTCCATCTAAAACAGAAGAACTAGTAACTCAAAACTCTGTTAAAAAAGGGAGGGGTGAAACATTGCATTAAATTTCCTTTAGGAAGATAATCAACTAAATTCATGTCCTAGTCACGCCACCCTGCTAGAAGCAAAGCCCCAGATTACTTGTGGTTCCTGCATCCCATAATTTACTGCTACCACGATCCTGCCTATACGTGCAGCACCATGAGACTAAGCGCAAATAAAGCAGATTTCAGAAAGCATTGAATTTGTGAAAAAGCTGAAAGGAAAATGTTTATTGGAATGGAAATTGCATGTAAGTATAAGCAGAAAGCTCGTAGTGAGTATTTTTTGGAAACTAAAAGTGGAAAAGTAGCAGTCAGAGATGAAATCCAGGAAGTCCAAAGCAGGAACTGATGACTACAGCCTATTTAGACTTGAATATATGATGCCCAAAATCCACAGGGCACCTGACATCCTAGGAAGGTAAGGGAAAGCGCAAATACTACCCAGCTGCTATTACTGCTATATTGTAACTTACACATAAAAGAAAGTTTCTTTATGAGCAGCTGACAGAGTTTTACAACATTTCCATGTTGCTATTTATAAAGCAAGTCCTTATTGGTAGGCAAATTAAGCTGCATCCATTCAACTGCTGCAAGTTTTTGCTACTGCTTTTCAGAAGATAATAAACCAACAATTAAGCCAAGGAGGAAAATACCATTAGCCAGATTCAGTGAGGGTTCACCGAAGCCAGGTTTGCACTCGAGCCCTTTCTCTGTGACAGGATCCCGGCTTCCTGTTGTGTCAGGAACACAGTGCATGCCTCCATTACGCACCAGGGAGTTAAATGCTGGATGATTTATTAAAGTCTTGGCTTAAACTGGCAGAAGAATAACAACTTAGGCTTAAATGAGAAGAAAGATCAACGTATTTATTTAAGGAGTATTTCTGACATTGCAGTAATATACTGAGCATTACTATGGACACCAGAGCAAAACATGGAATTTCTCCCACAAAAGAAAGACGGACTTAAATCACTTCTACCAACACTTCCTGCAACATTTGTCTTCATTCACCTTCACAAACTTAACCCAGAAAAAACCCTGCTCTTCTCTTTAAAAACACTAATAGAAACTATGTAGAAAAAAAAAAGTTGCATCCTATTTACTTAAGGTTCTGGGGAATGTTCAGCTCCATTCTCCCCCAGGACACCTAAACTGAAGCACTCGACCATCACACTTGCTTACATGAGGACAAGCCCCCTGTGATATTCCTCCATGTTACTTTAACTCCCTCAAACCAAATAACAGTCGCGATTTGTGATGCTGTTCCAAGCACTAGCCCTGCAACAGTTCCAGCTTTCAACAGCATCTTTTCCTTAGTCCATATTAGGCATTTCCCAGTCTAATTAAGTAGAGACAGTTTAAGAATTGCTAGCCTCAGGGTTGAGGCTTTTGCAGCAGCCCTAGGGGTCAATCAGTCTTGCCTCTCTCGAGGACTACAGATAAGGGGAACCAGGTGTTAATTGAATGCCAGCAGAAACCAGTTCCACAACTGCCAAAGGAAACCTGAACAGCAGAGTCCAGAGCAAGCACAGGCCCTCAGCAACCCTCTAGAGCAATGGTGAGTCCCTACAGTAGCAATGAGAGATTGGTCCCCTTAGACAGATGGCTGCTCATTAACTAAAGCAGTACTTAACCTGGAGCTGGGGGAGAAGCAGACAAGAGCACAGGAATGATAGAATAATGTTAGGCTCACCCTGCTAAGGGATGGCTGCCCTGCATACAGAAAGGTGCAACTCCTGCCCTGTAAGCAGCACACGGGTTTTTCAGTATGCCACTCACCAGCTTTGATCAAGTTAGCACACACAATAGCATGGGGGACATAACACTGCTCTGGTTGATCACCAGTAATTGCACGACTCCCAAGAAAACATGTATTGATACAACAGTTACTCAGATCAGGCAACAACAGCTTGGCTGAGCCTACAAGGGATATGACCCTGCACATCGACTGCAAATAGCCAGGAGCACAAGTATTACACTTGCACTTCTGTTCAACTGGGGAAGAGTGGCTGGAAAGCTGCCCAGCAGAAAAGGCCCTGGGGGTGCTGGTTGACAGCCAGCTGAACATGAGCCAGCAGTGTGCCCAGGTGGCCAAGAAGGCCAACAGCATCCTGGCTTGTATCAGCAATAGCGTGGCCAGCAGGAGCAGGGCAGGGATGGTGCCCCTGTGCTCGGCACCTCCAATCCTGGCATCAGTTTTGGGCCCCTCAGCACAAGAAGGACATTGAGATGCTGGAGTGTGTCCAGAGAAGGACAACGAAGCTGGTGAAGGGTCTGGAGAGCAGGTCTGATGAGGAGAGGTTGAGGGAGCTGGGGGTGTTTAGCCTGGAGAAGAGGAGGCTGAGGGGAGACCTTATCGCTCTCTGCAGCTGCCTGAAGGGAGGTTGTAGGGAGGTGGGTGTCCGTCTCTTCTCCCAAGTTACTAGCGATAGAACAAGAAGAAACGGCCTCAAGTTGCGCCAGGGGAGGTTTAGATTGGATATTAGGAAAAATCTCCTCACCAAAAGGGTTGTCAAGCACTGGAACAGGCTGCCCAGACAAGTGGTGGAGTCACCATCCCTGGAGGTATTTAAAAGACGTGTAGATGTGGTGCTTAGGGACATAGTTTAGTGGTGGACTTGGCAGTGCTATGTTAATGGTTGGACTTGATGATCTTAAAGGTCTTTTCCAACCTAAACCATTCTATAATTCTATTCCTGTCATCATTTCATAACAAAAATCCCCGTCTCCATTGATCTTGAAGGAGGCAGAAATAGTTTCCTAGCTTTACTTAAATAAAAAGATTCTTAAAAGTTTGCTCCACCAGTTTTTCTAAGCATATACTAAAAAAGATTTTGCAGGGCACTAACATAGCCCAAGAAAAAACCCACTACTTCTGTCTCTTCAGATTATTCTTTCCCATCTGACATGTTAATTTATGAAGACAGCATTTTCTTTTCAATTTATCAAAAACTGCACCTGCAAAAGAACACACAACAAACGAGGACGTTTATAAGTTTCCATGCATTTAGTTTCCCCACTTCACTGGACTGGTACAAGGAGAGACTCAGGGATGTCTTTCAAGAGGTACAATGAGGAGTATAGCAGAATGCAACTTGTCAAGTTTGACCTGGAGTTGCAGGCTTACGAGCTCTGCCCTCTGTAACAAGCAAGGCCAACGCTAGTTGTTTTTTTTAAGAGCTAGATACCCTGCTTATGGTTTTCCCTGAAAATGGTCATTTCAGAGCTGATTTCAGTCCCAAACAGAGCCAAGAAGTAAACCGCATCAAAAATTCTGCCTCCTTGGCAAGTGCTAATGAGTGGGTTCAGAGATACCTATATACCTTTAGGGCATAAATTTGTGACACCTGGACCACAGACTGCTGCACATCACTGTGGAGACCTGTTGGCACTATACTGGAAAATAAAAAGTCTTGCAAGAAAGGAATACAGTTGCCAACCTTCAAATGCATCAGAAAGTGATTAATATTGACAAGAAGAGACCCCAGTTATCGTATGCAGATCACCAAAATGGTACCTCCAACACCCGCTATACAGTCCTGAGCATCTACGCAGTCCTATGCAGAGACAGGAATTAGCAAATATCCAGGTAAATTAAGCTTTGGAGCCCTCTCTCTAAACTAATGCCATGAGTGAAATAAACTACCACAGGAAGGGTTTGCACCAGGGTAACCCTACCTACCTTTTACAGGAAAAAAAAAATCATTTTAACCAACAACAGCTTAAAATACCAAACTTCAGCTGCAAGATTAAAAGGCTCATGGGAGAACCTGTGCAGCGAAAGTCACCCTGAGGTTCAAGCATGGACCTGTCTGGTAAGAAGCAGCCTTTCCTCCTATTGTACTAAGTTTCACCCTGACTTGCTGTCAGCCTCCCTTCGATCTCAGCAACTGCATCTAGCAAAACTCAAAGCAGACCCCTGCTATTAGTAAGCATGCTTCAGGAAAGCTAGGCTGCCCTTCTGATGTGCAAGTTATGTCTTAACAAGTTTTGAGATGGGACCTAAAACAGCTACCAATATTCAGTATGCTCTGAAGCATTTTCAGCAAAAGCCAGCAGTTTAGACTGAGGAAGTAAGCCTCATATCTGAGAGTATAACAAGGTATGAAGCCTTCACAGTTATTAACACTGTGTAGCAAACAAATGCACACAACACTCTTTGCATGCTGGGACTAACTTTACTCTAGTGGTCAAAGCCTTAATCTCGGAGATCAAAGACACAATTAAGGTGTTTTGTTTTGTCTTTAAATGTGAAATGATTTCTAAAGAAATGATAGCTCCTCATCTGCTCAGACTGAAACAACATCTGCTACCCCAGAGATATTTTAAATTAGTTCTGTAGCTCCTCACCATCTCAGTTGCTTTGAATGTAAACTCTAAGGTGAATTCTCACAAAGCCCATTTGCATAGAATGTTTCACACCAGGCTTATGTATGGATAGTGTATTAATTATTTCAGAATGAAAAAGATGGATTATAGGGAAGATTCATATATAAGCTCTCTTTAATGCAACTTCATGAGTTTTCCTGGATTTACTTTGTAACATGCTTCAAATTCCACAAGCTTTTGTATTTTTTACTACAAAATGCTTAGCTCCAGTGTGGCTAGACAGGAACATACCGGCCAGCCAGTGCTGCTGTACAGCTGTGGGTCAGGAAGTCCCACAAGCCACCTTGACACAGTTTTTGCACACTCATCCAATGCCACTGTTGGGTCACATCGATTAGGATACGTGACTGTGCCTGCAGAAGTACAAATGCTAGCACTAACATGGGCTCATCAGGATCCCTACGTAGAGCTCCAGATCTGTTCTAGAAGTCATGCGCTGAACATCCTTGATGTCTGTTCTCTAGTGCAGGGCACAAGAGCTCATAGTCCCACCAGCTATCTTCAGCCACCAGTCAGACACATGCTACTCACAATACTTGAGTAATACAGAATTTTTTATATTTAGCAGTCCAAAGCACTACAAGAAGAAAGTGGGTAATTATAAAATTCAAACTCAGTATTGCTCAGCTAACCCATTCTTATTATTACTGTGAGGGTGGTGAGACACTGGAACAGGTTGCCCAGGGAAGTTGTGGTTGCCCCATCCCTGGAAGTGTTCAAGGCCAGGCTGGATGGGGCTTTGAGCAACCTGGTCTTGTGGAAGGTGTCCCTGCCCATGGCAGGAGGGTTGGAACTAGATCTTTAAGGTCCCTTCCAACCCAAACCATTCTATGATTATCAGCTGCCATCTCTCCTTCCACCTCCCAGTATACTCCACTTTCTGCAGATGCTTGACTCACAGTTAACCAACCCTTTAACTAAATTATAGGAGCAACTTTGGTCTACTGCATGAGTCTACTCATGCAGCAGGCAGACTACAGCAACAACGAATTATAATCACAGTGCTCATTGTGTTTTTTACAGTAGGAAAGCCATACAAGAGCACCTGAAAAGTTCTAGTATCATCCACTTTGCCAGACCACACAGCATGGTTAGTACCAGTATCACAGTGACCAAAGAGACTCTGGAGGACAGAAAAGGATGTCCTTTGTTAATAGAATACAGGCAATCTTCGCCGCAAAGAAGATGAGCCACAAGTTCTGCCAGTTTCTTCCACACAGTGTGGGGACACAAGGCACACAAGCCATCTGTAACTGAGCCTTTCCTTTTACAGCCCTCTTACTAAAAATGTTTCATCACACATTGCTGTTGCTTCAGTCTTGACAGTTGATCAGCCAAAGCTAAACTGACAGCACTTGCATTGAATTCTACAAGTTTCTGGAGGGGAATGGCTGCAAGCTTCTGCACAGGTATGGGCAGCTTCCTTGGTGCAGAGCTCCTAGACCTCTGGGGCTAGACCAGCACAGCAAAGGGAGTCAGGAGACTTCAAGTTTCACCACACAATATGAAAACACAGCAAGTTATGATGAGCTACAACAAAATATCCAAGCATGTACCATGAAAGCAACTGCATAACATAGATGTTAGAACCCCAAATGACTAGATGTCTCCCCCAACCACAAAGACTTCAAAGACTTCCCATATCCTTCCTCTGCCACCCAATCTTTCTCAGAAAGGATGCAAATCACTCAGCAAAATGAACCCAGCTGCTGGTATTCAATAGCTGAATAACAATTTATATTAATCTTCAAGGTCTGCTTGTGAAAACAAGTTGTGGGAGGTGTTTAGTATTCCTCCCCACTGCAAGATAATGGAAGGTGAAAGTCCCATGGGCCTTCAAGGGAGATGATCAGCACTTTTGAGAAGCCAGCCTTTAGACAATGTCCTGCTAATATAGCAATATCCCTAGGAGTGCATTTAATTTAGGCAGTCTGAGAAAGAAGAAAAATGTATTTGCATTGAGACTTAAGAGATTTTGTAACAAGCATATTTTGTAAGTGAATTTCAGAAAGAAGTAGCTCTGATGATATTATACAGAGGACTGGCAACAACCAGGGTACTTAATTTGTTTTGTGTGAGAGATCAAAGCTACTGCATCTCCAAGAGATGGTTTTGACTCATGAGAAATAGCCTCTGTCCTTTAAATTAAGACTTAAAAACCAAGCTCATCTGGCATTTCACAGATTTTTCAGATGGGAATTTTTTTATTAGTGTTTTGGATTCCAAACCCTTTCTTTTGGAATAAAAACTGCTTGCAGTTTTTCCTCCTATGTATTGGGTCTGTCAGTGAGCATCAGTGAGTATTCAGGTCTTGAGAGCAACATAGAAACCAAGACATTTGCACAAGGCAGAGGTAGCAGCACTTATGACACGCCCCCTCCCTCCCCAAAAGTCTCTTTACTTGAAGCCGTAAAAGCATTTATTTCACTAAACCAGTTGCTTAATCTACATTCAGTACCTCCCAGAAGAGAGGGGCCACATGAATTCCTCACCAACACAGGCTTTGGAGACCACATCTCAAAAAAAAAAGTAACAAATTTGATTTTACTCATTTTCATTATAAGCATTGCACCAAACATCTTCAGTTTTAATTAAAAAGCAACTCGCTTGTGTCCAAGTCTTTTATGCTAAAGAACTTCATTTTAAAAATTCTTCTCCTCCCTCCCCTCTGCAATCTTTTCTAGAGTAAAATAATCCTTTAATCTCACATGAGCTAGGTTGTCCTTCAGTTCAGGCTTGGATTATTATAGATTTATCAAGTCTTCTCCA
>VZTV01085846.1:37546-54386 GCA_013400875.1 Anhinga rufa | reverse complement strand
AAGGCCTCGACTCAGCAGTCAAAAACACACTCATTCCCTGCTCATGAGACAAATATGCAGAACTGGAGAACACACCAAAGTTCCTAGAGTTAAGGAAATCCTATCTGCATGTCTCCTAGACCATGACAAACAGCTTTATTTTTAAAGGAAAGAAGGTGCTAACAGCATGCTTGTCTAATCGAAAGAATTTTATGAAAGGGTATTAGTAAAGCCAACTTGATGCTGTTCAGTTACATAGGGAAAGGTATGTATAATACACAGCTTTCTCACGTTATTAATGATATGGGCAAACTGACTTGAACACTACTGAATTTTTAAAAGAAACATGCAAACTGCCTAAAATTTATACTCGCAACAATCTACCAAAGCAAAAATTCTTCAAAGAAGGGGGGACTCAAAAAATACAGCTACCTTAGACTGAGTTTCAGTTTGTTTTTTGGTCCTTAGTGGGTCAAACTATTTTCACGTACTACTCATGGTCAGCCGTTCTATATCAGAAAACAATACCTTTCACTATTTATAGGAAACCTGGAGGACAATCAATTTTAGGGGTTAAAATGTTCACTTCAGAAAGCAAACACAGGACTCTCTTGTCTGTTAAAGAGCACACAGAGAAGCTTCCAAGCTCTCCCGTAGCCCAGCAGCACTAAGCCCTAAAAGCAGCTAAGCAGTTCTTTGGATGCTGGTAGCTGTACATATTGCATTTCCAATTGTGTTTAAAAGCTTTTTGCAACCTCCAGAGCAGGATGCCATATGCTCCTTAAACCATCTGCAGCTGTAGAAAAAGTTTCACAATAAAGTTTCTCTATTTCATTCCATGACTTTCAGCTGACTCAAATTTACTTTGTTAATACCCTCTAATTTAGACATCTGTACAATTTGAGTACACATTATTATGAGATATATATATATATAAAATTGATATCTAAATGATACAACAGCTACAAGACTTCTTTAAAAAAAGCTAAGGATCTACCCAGGCAAAACATTTACAAGCTTAAAAATTGAAATTAAAATATTAATAGTTACTTTAGAAAAATCTGTGAAAACATGTCCTTCTTAAAAATTAGACATCAGAGAGTCTGGAAAGTAACAGTTCAAGATTCCTTTAAAAACAAGCATTGAAGTGTACAGCTAAGCATAATCTAGAATTGTTTTTCCAAACTAAAAATCAAGTTGAAAGCAAAAGACAACCCCATTGCTGAAAGCATTTCATTGTATCACTGACCATAAAGTTACAGGGCTCCTTCATGAGCTCAGCACCACATCTGCAACATTTAAAATGGTAAGCTTCCCTTTGTTTATTAGTATAAGAAGCCACCTCTGCCTCCTTTAAAATTATAGGAAGTTACACTTTTTCATTTTAGTTTTTTTTTTTTTTTGAAGATTTTTAATACTTCACCAGGAGGACTTTTTGTTGTTGTTGTTTCCGAATTGATCAGGATAAATGCCAGGCAAACTCAAGCATGAAACTCTCATCATACTGAAACACAAACCATGGATACAAAATACAGCTACTTGGAGAGGTAACTAGTGATTTGGGAAACCTCAGATTGTGTTCATTCAAAAGAAGAAACCAATTCAAGTCTCTGAAAGTGCTGAGAATCCACAGTGAAAAGATCCATGCAGATCAAAACATCCCATGTCACTAGCCAATTCCTAGTATCCTGGCTATACTGTTCATGTTTGGCTTTATGATTTCTGTGAGGGTTGAATACACATATTTACCTCTTGAATACATGTATTTGCCTGGGACGGTGAGCAGAAAACTGCTTCTCAGATATGTAGTAAAATCAGTCATAATACAGTTCCTCCACAATGGAGTTACACAAATAAAATCAAGTGAAAGCATTCACAGGACTTAAGTTCTCAGAGCCTCTCTTCTTTGTAACTCCACATAAATATTGCCATCATACACTTGAAATGACAGCAGACAAGATACAATTATAAGGAAACCTTACGCCTTAGAAACACTTTCATCTCTTTGTGGGCTTTAAAAACAGAAGAAGCTAGCATTCATCAAGGAGGTAGGAGAAAGCTGCCAACAGACAGACAGTCCTCAGGACTGCATAGGAAAACATTTTACAATTACATAAAAGTATACATAAAAGTTGGGCCGGTTAGAGTCTGTTGTAGACATATTATTTAACAGAATAGACCCCAAGATGATGACATTAATCCTGCCCTAGAAGCACAGAGGCAGTACATCACAGCTTCTCAATCTACCCAGTGATGGGGGAGATGGACACATATTTTCAAGACCCCCACAAGCCAGATATAGAGATAAAATCAACTCCCCAAAAGCCTTTTGCTAATTGTATTCTTTGAGTAACTGAAGGTAAGGATAAGGCTTCAGACTAATTAATTTCCTTAGACTTTGTTCATGAAGCTATCCGAGCAGGCTAACTGATGGGAGATAGGCTTATGCCTCTATCTATAATGTATCTAATATTTTCATCTTTACATTAAATAAAGACTTGCTCACAAGTTCACCTTTGGGCTGAATCACATGCAAAAGACTTCAGACCTAAAAAACCCCACGGTTACAGAAAATTATGACACTGTTACAATAGCAGCAGCAGTACAATAGCAGCTGCAACAGAAATCAACCCACAACCCGCAGTGGTGGTTACTATTCACATGCTATAGCATTTAGCCGCCCTGCTTTATTTTAACAGCTATTGAGCTGGGGCAGAACAGGTGAAGAGCCAAGTGAGATCCGCAGCATCAGAGCTAATTCTAAACACAGGTGGTGGGCACAACAGAGAGAGCAGGAAGCCGACAGGAGAATCACTGCTGACATCCACGACAGGAAAGATTGATGGCTTCCCTCTCTAGTTTTCCCCACTGTGTAGGCACGCAGGGGGTGGGGGAAAGGGACGGAGAAGCTGCTGTGCTGGCGACATAACACACCACACAGCCTCCACAGCACCAGTGCTGATTAATGAGACTGCAACGACTCAGGAAACAGCGAAGGATCATTCACAGACTTTGCTCTTCTTGTTACAGTTTTATCCGTGGCGGTTCATTTAGCCACAGTTGTCCCAAACCGAAGCAAGTTCAAATTCACCAGAGGAAAAGAAAATGTGAAAGTCAAAGGCAAGAAAGAGCAGCAATAAGCAAACACAGACATGAGTAAAACATACAAATTGGAAAATTTGAAATTTCAAAGATGAGGATCCTCCCAAAAGGGATCACAAAAGGAAGAAAAAAAAACCCCAAACTTGCTTCAATCTCAGAGACAAAAGAAATTCTTTGGCTGACAAAAGTCCCCAACTACTGCATCTTTTGCATCTGTCTATGATTTTTTTACTTCCCTCATTAATACTCTGCAACTTCAAAGCTCTCGCTGCTAAAGTGATATGCTCGTCTGTTAATCTTGGTTTAGTAAAACCTGTCTTCAGACAGCTATTAAACAGCAAAATGAAGGGAAACAAGACAAGTCAGATTTTACTAGCTAAAGCATAAATATTAAAGCCTAATTGGGACAATTTAAGTGTTAATGTTATTAGAGACAGAAAAAAATTTGAAGGAAAAGGGAAACTTAGAAGCAGTCTATGTACTACAGACTTTGCTTCATTTATTGCTTTTTAAGCAATTACTTCTCCACAAACTTGCTGTAGAAACCTTTAAAACATGTTTACCTTGATCTGGTAATTCAATACATCAAATTCATCTGGCACAACTGCTATTTTATCATGCTTAATTCTTAAAATTAGGGATTTAAGAGCTAATATTAAATTAGAAAGAAATATATTTAGACCAGAGCAAGTTTTCAGATAAATAGCTTCTGAGAAAGGATTAACTTCTTGCTCAGAAATTGAACTAAATTAAGATTTAAACAGCACTGCCTGGTACTCCTTTCTTGAATGTCAAATTTATTTATATTTAAACTTAAGTAACATTTTCTTATTTATATTTAAAATGAGAAACACATTTAAAGGAGGAACATTTACAGCACATACTAACCCCACCCTATAAATTTAACTCTGCCCTCTAGGGCTAGCAAAAGAATACAGTATAACTGTGTTTGGGTTAGGCTGCCCTCTCATGCTGCCTTGTTAAAGATGACTAAGCAAACGGATCCTTTAATGTTGTACACTGCATCCCACAAATGTATTTTCTCATTTGCCTTTATGAGCTCCACGTGCCACTCAACATGCTAGTGACAGCTGCACTGACAGACACAAAGATTACCTCCAGCAGGTTGCCGCTGTTCACACCGCCACGCAGCAGAAGGTGCCTCTGGACCGAGGCAGGCACGGACCCTTCCCTCCCGCGCCCTGGGAAACAGGCTATGCAAACTCTGGCTAGGGGACTTCTTAGCAGCCAGCGGTCTACAAAACAGAACAGCTCGCTCAAGTATTCTGCAGAGGTCCTAGGACAAGAAGTGCTGATAACACCTGAAAGGGTTTGTGCACAATTGTTGAAGGAACCAAGCACGGGGTCTGCATGCAGCCAACAGCAGTCACCATGGCTTATTCTAAGCCATGATGTCTTCCTTAGCAAGGACACAGCCTGATAGTCTTATTTATTTTTTTTTGTGCTGCGCTCCTTGCAGTTTTCCACATCAACTGGAAGGACAGCATGCTGTGGCATCTGTTCATAGCTGAGACATACCCCAAAGAGGTGCAGTTACAGAGCAAGTCCAACACATGCTGACACATGCGCTACTTCTGCACCTCCTGGTTTTCAAAGACATACACAGAACTGCAGTCAATGGTTTCAAATGGTCCTAGACGGCAGCAGCCTATCAGCCTTAAGCCTGCATTAACTATTCTCAAACCCTCTACTTCCCCTTTTTTAAGCAAGGCATGAAGCTTCTTCAATAGCTTCTTCTACCTAACCAGTGGCATTAACTGCAGGCCTTATCAGCCCATTTCACCCAGACTCAGTGAAAGGGTAAAGGACTTGGTAACACTATGTTCTTACCACACAAGTAAGGTGCCAAGAGATGAACCAAATTAGTGCCTCACTGGCAGGAGGCTGCAGCAGGAGCGGAGCGAGCTGAACCACCAGCAGAGATGTTCTGGCCAGCCGGGCAAGGCATGAACAGGAACAAATAAAGAACTATGAACAGCAGACAACAGTATTTCTCAAGATCTAGTGATGTCAGATCACTCTAATAACCTTCTATAGCACAAGAGGTGCTAGAATGGTGAGGAAGTACTAAATGTTATATCCTGATTTTCATTAAGTTTCAATATTATCTCAGTTTCCCGCAAGCTAGAGAAATAGCACCTAGAACATAATATATACTACAGGTAGAACTGGTCAGAAAAAAAACCAAAATGGCACTTACTCATAGCTTACAGTTGTTGCGGAAAGATATACCCAATACAGTTTTACAGGGTTTTCTCTTGGGTCCAGTGTTATTTAATATTTTAATATCTTCATTAGTAATCTGGATGACAAAATGAAGAGCATTCATTAAATCTGCAGATGACACAAAGGTGGAAGGATGATAAGGGCTCAAAATGATACTGACAAAGTGAAGAAATGGTCTGAAAAAAATAGGATGCTATTCACCAGGCAAAAGTACATGGATCTATACAGAAAGGACTATTCAACTGCCCAAACACAGGAAGGAGAACATCTGTCCTGGCAACGACTGCAAAATGGGATCTAGGGTTTGTAACATTCTAGAAGGTGAGTATGAATCAATTATAAACTACAGCAGAAGTTGCACAGGTATATATGAATAGGATTAAAATCCAGAAGACACAAACCAATTTACTCATACTACTCAGGATGAGGATGGCCTCAAGCTGGAGCACTGGGACACGCTTCAGGTCCTGGGTTTCAAAACAGTGGTAGAAAGAGGCCATGGAAGTACAATCAGGTCCAATGAGAGACCTCAGAAATAAGACTATGGAGGAAAGCCTAAAAGAACGGAGGTTAAGTCCAGGGGAAGGAAGACTGTGGAGGGACAAGTTCTTAAACACGCTTTAAATATGTAGTCTTCTACTTATGACTTTTGGGACCATGGTTAATAGGGTAAGAAACAACGAGCTTAAGCTGCAGTAAGAAAGATTCAGACCAGATGTAAAGAAAACTTTCCAACAGTAAGAAAAAGAAAACATTTCAGAAGAGTGCTTAGAGAGGTGTTGATAAAGATGTAGGGGCAGCTAATTTTTATTTTGGGCCAGGGGAAACACCAGATTAGCTCTATTTGGATCTTTTCTGGTCCTCTGAGCCTATGATCTTATGTAGGCATGATTAAGGTCAAAGTGCGATGACCAAAGAGGATGGAAGAAAAATTAGGCTAGATCTCATGGCATTTCAAGATCCAAGTCTTTCTACCTGCATTTAACAAAATTTAAGAATTAACAATTAACAAAAAAATGTAAGAATTAACAAAATAAAAAATTTAAGAATTTAAAATACCTTTTCACAGGTAGCAGCCGAACGCTGACATGCTTTGAAAAACCATTCCGTGTAGTGAAGAGATGTGAAATGCAGGCTAACATTTAATACTTGTAAACTGGTATATACCTACATTCAGAAGTGTACACTACTTCAGTAGAATAAAACTGATAGCAACAAATGAAGAATTAGCACTCATTTTGCTACATGATGCAGGTGTTACTGTCAAAATGTAAAGAAAAGCATATTGTATTTCTAAACTATAAATGTAAGTTATTTGGTATATGAAATGTTGATCTGCTTTTAAGTTAATAGATGAAACCACTTTAAGTACTGAAAACATCACAATTTTAAAGCAAAACAAAACAAACAGCTAAAGAACACCCCCATAACTAAATACTTCCCTCCCAGAGAAATGAAAGAAGTTTTATGTTTTTGATCACAGTAGTATCCAAATCTCTTAAAAACATCTGATCACTCTTGCTCCTTCTCTGACCTCTAGCTGAAAGAGAGTTTATTATATTTTTTATGTATTTTGTTCAAGTGAGAAGTCTGCTTGCTACCAAGATTGCCCTATGGGATATAAACAAAGACTATTGACTTACAGCTAGAGGGATGTTTTTTAAAAAATATTTTTTGTTTGGAATTACTATGTTTCTTCAGAATATTGTCCTAGAAATTCAAAGAGTAGTTCATTTCCTCTCCATTATTTTATTTGGCAATTTCCTGTAGCAAGGAAAAGTTGGCTTCATTTCACATGGGGCCAAAATTAACACAGCTGTTCAAAAACCTTCACCTTGTGGTCACTGCCTGAAATTCATCTCAGGTAAAAAGGAAAGTTTTAAAACCACCTGATGGCTGTTGAGAGACCTTAGGAAGTGGAAATCTCAGTAAATTTGCTAATGGTGCACACATGCACAAAGAAAAATGCTACAGCTGGTCCTCCTTGTCTATGCTGAAAAGAATGCTATCAATTCAAATATTTCAGACATAATAATCACACTTGTATCAGGGACTTCTACAGAATTTAAATAACTTTTTCTGAAGACAGACAATACTCATAGACTACATTCAAACTGTTTTTATCAGTGCAGGTTGGTCCTGAAATCACCAGACTGGGCTGTTTCCACAGAAATGACAAACAATGGATAAGAAATGGACGAGGGGGACAAAGACAGAGAGGTTCATTTGTGCTCAGGTCTTGCCCTCTAAGAGGATGTAGCCAAGGCACATTCCTGTGTCCAGGAGCACAGAAGCTCATCTGGATGCCCTAGTTTAGATATAAGCACTGACCCCAAAAGGTAAATGGTCAATAAAAGCTATTCTCTTCCTAAGGAATTTAATCTGAGGTTGAGCTGAAGATAGGATGAGTGTAGTGTCTGTATTTCCATTGAAAAAGCAGACTGAATTTACAACCGATGAAGTTTTCTGTATACAGAGCAAATTCTTTGCTTACATGAGAGGAAGTTCTTGCAGGATTAATATTTAACATGCACTAGCATCTTCAGTCACTAGCACAATACAACGTTGCTTAAAAAAGTCTGCTCCTTGGTCACTAACGTCTAAGGAATGCAAACCCAAAAGTATTACAGGTAAGGACTTGTAGCAGTACACTTAAGGGTTATCATGTTTGAGACCTAGAGCACGTAAAAGTTTATAGAACATTACCTGTGAGACTAGAGCAGCCACAGCACATGCCACCCGAGTCACAGCAAACTAGTCATGGGCCCATGTATTACACACCGTGAGCCCAGAAATGTCAAATGAAAACTTCCCTAGCTCAGTTGTGATGCTTACTACTTTGTTTTAAAGATGAGCTCTCCCTTGCTAACTTACCTGTATTATTCAAACTGGCCCACAGGAAACCAGGCAAATTACAAACTTTCAATTTGGATGTATCTTTTAAAAGTACATCAGTGTAAAAGAAGCCAACTGTTTGTATTGCAGGTATCCCAGAGATGTGGAATACTCCATTTTTCTTGAGTACTGGCAAGTATTCTACTGGACAGTTACAATCCATGTTGCATGGCCAACTGTAAAAATGTTCCTCTGAAGGGGGTGACAGCATCTTTAGCTGTTCTGACCTGGCTTAATGCTTGATGAACATGCAAAGTGCTGGCACTGCTTCAACCCTGCAAAGATCTCAAATGTGGCTATGTTCCCCCTGAAAAAAAGAAAAAGCAAAAAACCAAACCAAACCCAAAACCCCAATGGAAGTGTATGAAGAGCAGAATGTGTACTCATTCTTGGTGGCAGCAATTACATGGGCTAATTTGTTGCCAGCAGAGATGCAAAATTAAATTCGGTCAGGAATTCAGAGGGCTGGACCCCTCATTCCCTTTACATAAGCAACAAAGAGGCTTTGAAATGTTTGAAACTGTTTTGTTCTTCCATGCAAACGGAAAGCACCCTATGGATGCCTATTAAGTAAAGTCTTTCTACATCTTGGTAAGTATGTGATTTCAAGAAAAATATTTGCAAATGGATAACCCAATTCAAGTAGAAGTCAAAGACCACCTTTGAAAGAAACTTTGATGTGGCTCTAGAAAGATTATATTTAGGAAGGATAGCATAACGTGGTTGTCATCAAAAGTTTGTACCTCCCCATATTTCTTTGCTGTTGTTAATGTAAAAAGCAATGCTGGTAAGCAGAAAAGTGAATGCTCGTGAGACCTAGCATTAAGGCAGAATCCCTGAAAAGAACTGTTCCTGCTGTTGAATAAGCTCAAAACAGGCCATTTAGCAATCTTGCTGCCAAAGGACAGGGATACCAGTACCTACAAGCGTGAAAGCAAGTGACAGAAGTAGTTGCTATGTGAATCTTTGGTGAGATAATCAGGAAGCCTGGAGTCTTTTATTAACATGGAAATGTTGCTGTCTTTTCCAAGGCACAGCTAACATGTCAGATTCCAAAGTCAGAACTATGCACCTGGCAAAAGGAAAAAGAGATGATGGTGAGCCTAGGAAGTTGTGAAGATGCTAGCAATTTTTTTGAATCCTGGCCAACTGCCTTCCAAATGAGATTGATAGTTCAGCATCCAGATTTGTGAGGAGGACACTATGAAGACCAAAGTATAATATTTGATTGACGCTGAGTGTATGTGACCAGAAACTACATAATAGGATTCAAAACCACATATACTCCATCTGTCAGAGTGGGAGTGTATATACAATTTCATCTCACTTTAGCTTCTGAATACTTCTGGGAATTAGAAGAGTTATACAGGAGCTCTGAGCCTCAAAAATGGAAACTTAGCACTATCCAACCCTGGGATCTTTCTGCACAGGAATGTAAATATTGACACCCACCTAGACGGGCTTACCCCACTTTGAAATATCAACAAGAAGCACTTAATTCACCTTCTCCTGGGTACTGTAAGGCTCCAAATCCCTTATCTATAAATAAGGTGATCTAAACAAAAAAAAGTTCCTACAAGTTATGAAAGTGCCATCTAAATACAAATTAAGCGTAGCAAGGTTTTATCTGCCTGGTTATGAAGATATCATCAGCATCCTGGTAGTAGTTCATAACATGACCTTTGTGCAACACCACGGAAACTGAGGAAACCCCTATTAGTGCTCCCTCCACACAACACTAATTCTTCATTCAGATACCGTCCAGACATCACCGAAGCAGTCAGGTAAACTTCACCTTTCCATTACTTCTGCCAGCTCCAAGAAGTGGAAGCAAGCCCTAGCATAATTCAAAGAACTCAAAAGTTAAAAGTAAAAGCAGACATTTAATTTCTGGTAGCAATCATCACATTTCAGCACAAGAATAAGGGAAATGAAAAAGTAAGTATATATGCTTCATTGTATACTTGTGTTTGTGTATACATACATACAAACATACACCTATTTCCTTTCCCTTGCAGTGAGAACTTCAGCGCGCTCTCAAGGTGGACATCTCTGGGAGCAAAAATGTATTTAATCCTCTCCAGTGGATACATAGATTTGCTTGATACAGCAGAAAATTATAAAATCTGCTACGTGATTTGTCTGAGTTGGGGACTCCAAGAATGGTATTGTTACAGTCAAAGGCTCAAATAACCAAAAGGAAAATAATTTCAATTCATTACTTACGAACTCAGCAGAGCTCAAAAAATATATGATCTAAGGTGACTTAACTGACTTAATGTTTAGGGGTTTTCTTCACTTCCACTTCTGATCCTACTGTAATTTGAGTTAACTCCACAAAATGTTTGTTCATCTAACCCTAGAATCCCAGCATAAACCACAACTTGTGTCATGGAAAAAGTAATTGTTGAATGTCTAGAATAGCACTTGCTGTATTAGTAAATGGAAATTCTATCTGCCAATGCATTAAAATAAGACCCCCAGTCTGCGGTCTAGAGACAGCGGTGCTCCACTACAGACCGTGCGATTCACAACATGTTTGTCCAACGTATGCACCGGAGAAATTTACACAAAACTTCAACATCCAGGACTGCCAGGGTAGCATCTTTCATTAAACTCACTGCTCAAAAACAAGTTAATAAAAACAGAAGTCTCTCAAGAGAAAAAACAGGCTCAGCCATGAGACTGAAAGCAAGGGCCAGAAGGGGGAAAGAATGGTGGGACTCTACCCAAGCCCTGCCAAGACGCCAGCATAAAGGGCCTTTTCCTGCTAAAACAATCTACGTTTGCCAGGCTTTATTGTTAGAACTCCATTATGGAAATGAATAGGGCCCATTCACGCCTCAAAGATCCGTCATTTCTGTCTACAATGGGGGCTCTCTCCTGTGCAGCTACAACAGTGGCCAAAATCCACTAGAGACAAGGCATTAAGCAAGGCAGATTAGAAGTCTCTCTACGACTGGAAGGTCTAATAAATCTCTGTGGACATCTGAGTTCTCTCAAACCCAGTGAAGACCCAAGAAACGTATATTCTCACTGCATACTAACTTCAGCTCTGAAAATGATGCACAAGCTAATGGTTTCACTCTGGCACAGAGAACACTTCCAATGCTTTATCTGAAAGACAAGCCAGTTTCCCTAGAGGATTAAACATAAGTTATTTAATGATTAAAATAAAGACAAATGACTGATTAGGGAAGACTTCCATTCCAACCTGGGTAGGAGACACTAGAGGTTTAATCCAAAGGCTGGAACATGTTGCTAAATCCAGCTGATTTCAGGAGGAGTTGGGTAACTTTTAGTATCTATGCCCAACAACAACAGTCAAAAAATGTTAAACTTCAGGAAAATAAGAAAATGGGAAATAAAATAAAAACGGTACCAATTTCTACACACAAATCCACATAGAGTCTGCTTGTATTTGGAAAGCATTTCTCAAGTCACTTCGATCTTTCCTAAAGGTCCTGTAGATTACAGCCTACTCAACAACCCCATACTGGACACCAGGAAACAGCACCGGTCTTTGCTGTCTAACAGGTGTCTGCATTTCCAGCTTTTGTTCTCAGTCAAAAGCACTTTGCTACCTCCAACCTTCATGCTCTCTAGAAGAAAGAGATGCTACACTGGGGACTGTCACAATCGTAAATCCGAGGCAGGCACTTAAAAAACCGTCTGCTCATCCATCAATCTCAGTACACAACTGCCTGGACGGACGCTCTGAAGTTGACCTGCTGCAGTAACCTGTGTATGTGTGCAGCTTGTTACATGCATCTGGGGACTCATTTCTTTAATGGTTAACAAAGTGACAGCAACAAATTAAAGATGGGAACATGGACGCTTTTAAATTGTTTGCATTTCATTCATAACACATCCGAATTATACTAAAAACTGAGCTCTCTCTCCCACTATAGTTTTAACTACAATCTTTGAAATCCTTAAGGATTAGGGCCTGGTAATTTCAGTTTCTCTGGAACCCATATGGTAACTATAGCTGAAAATTTTCAAGATTAAATTTGCAATCTGGGAAAAAGCATTTTAATGGTCTCCTCCAAAACAACCCTTCCATTTTTATCTAACTGTCTTTTTCACAGCCATCTTCATTAAAAAATATGAAACATGACCAGTCATTAACATGACTAGCACAGTAACAATGGAGTGATCAGGTGGCCTGAAGACAGAAAGAACAATATTTCCTCAAAAAATGAATCAAATTTCATCAGAGCCAAGCAGTCTGAAGATCTCTTCTTAAAATACTTAAAATACTGGCCAGAATCATTGAGGTTCACAGAGGCCTAGCAAAGTATCAGAAGACCAAAAAAGGACAAATGTCATTCGTGCTTCCAAAAATACAGGAAAAGAGGAGCAGTCCGGGAGGTAGTCTGCTTAGCATCAATTCTCAGTGAACAAAAAAACATCTTTTGCAATTCCCTAGAAGATAACTAGAGGAAAACAACAGCAAACATGGATTTATTAAGAGCAAAGCATGCCAGATTAGTCTAACTATGGCCTTGAGACCCATTAGTCTGTCAGAGTAGCGGAAGAGACAGTAAATGCATCTTGATTTTAGCACCACCTTTGGTCACAAACTGTAAAGCAAGCTAGAGAAACTACCTACAGGGATCTATCCTATGGCATTTTTTCAGGTATTAACTCAGGTAAAGAAGCAGGAACATTCCCAAATGAGCTGCTATGACTACCACTGTGTTGGTTAAGATTCCTTGGATTTGAAAGTCTGTTACTTACAGTGGTCTTGATTAAACATTCATCAGAGATGTTTTCTGTGCAGCACTCACTGAGATGTAGAAGCATCATCCTTGGGACTGTGGGACTCAAGCCAATCTTCTCTTTGTATGACCCAAACAGTGCCTGCTAGAGTCACTGTCCTGAGTTTCATTACAGCAAATCCAACCTGTGAGTGCCAAAAAAAATGACCAAATTCTAGCACCAAAGAGGAAAGGAAAGTATCTTGTGTTACAAAATACCAACCCTTGTGGCTGGAAGATGCAGTTCTGTATAAAGCTAAAAGAGAATCCCCTTCGCTCCTGTGAAAGCTGACAAGAGATGAAGGCTGTAGGGCATCAAAATGTACAGCTTAGCAACAACAATACAGCCATTGTAATAGATCATGTGTGAAGGCCAGGGAAGGCTTACCTATCAAAGAGGGAAGACCAGGATAGGAGAAGAGGCAGCAAAATGAGAGGTTCATGTTTTCTTTAAAAGATGTTCTCAGGAAGAAAAGCAATATAGGTATTAGAGTATTCTCACAATAACTGTAATAATGATAACTACTTTGCTACTAGGAAAGAAAAATGGTGCCAAAGACTCCTGACTTCTTCTTGAAGGCAAGTAACATCTAGAAGTAGGCCTCCAGCTGGGAGCCTGGAAAGCCCTCTGAACAAATCAGAAGTCCATTATGGGATACAGAGGAGAAAAAGAGATACCCTGTCCAAGAGCTTGAGCTCACACCAGTACAGAAATGCTCCGCAGTTGGTCACTGGCATTGGTAGTACTGCTGATAGCTAAGATTTTCTTCCCTAGTCACCTAAGCACAAACAGTCCCTATCATGCACGCACTTACATTTTTTTCATCATCAGCTGTTATGGTTAGGAATGAAGGTCTGAATGGGAAAAAGAAAGCCTACAGAGGCTGGGATTCGACCACTGGCCACTTCTGATCTTAAACGATTTGGCTTTG
Organism: Anhinga rufa; assembly: GCA_013400875.1. NCBI lineage: Eukaryota > Metazoa > Chordata > Aves > Suliformes > Anhingidae > Anhinga > Anhinga rufa. Next base: position 40,468 of record VZTV01085846.1, on the reverse strand, counting down.
CAACAGTGAGACTACAGAGGGATTATCACTTGAAGATGTCGATGTAACAGCTAACCCATGACATTCACTGACTGACACAACGCGAGGCCTGATTTAGTAAGATTTAAGTGAATGCTTACATTGATAGCAATAACTTCTAGAGCTTTGCTGAGAGCACTAAACCTAATTCATATTGTATCAGGTAATACACCAACAGCTCACTGACTTACCTTAGATTAAATTTTCCTACTGACAGGTTATGCCATAGTTGGATTTATCAGAATTTTATCAGTAATTCCCTTGAGTACCTGTTAGTTGCCATTTTTAAGAGTGTCTTATCAAAGAAACAGACCTGATGAAATGACTTTCTATAACCCTGGCTTAGAGACCACTGAAGGAATGAAGGAATGTAATGTAAATGAAGGAATTTGAAAATAAGCTCTTAAAAGTCAAAATACCCAAAATATAATTAATCTCTCCAACAAAATGTTACTTTCTTCTTAACCACATATATTATGCCTACATATTCTAGCTGTGTACTAGAAATATGTACAACAAAAAGTATAGAGGAACTTTTCCACACCATGATAAATCCAGCATAATGAAGAACTATGCACTACAGTGAAACAAAGCCGAAACCACAGAAATTACATCTTCTAATAACTGTGACCGCATTATCAAACGCTTAAACACCAAAACTATAAGGGTGCCAGTAGATAAATACTGCTCAAATTTGAAGACAAACACACTTCCAGCTTGAAATTTGAATATCCCTCATTAGCACACAGTGAATACATGATCTGTTCCAAGCTGTCTGCCATAGTAGTTGAACTACTCTGAAGTCCAGTCTGGCAACAGAACAGCATAAATTCTTTTGAAGAAGCATTGAAGTACCACTTTAATTCCAGTGCAATTCTTTCCAGATAGACATAAAAGGGTACTTAAAGTGAGAGAGGAAAGTGACAAAAGCCCACAGCATATTGGACTTGCAAATTTAAAATCAGAGAAACAACTTAAATTACTACTGTTATTTGCGGGCGGGCAGTATGAAGTTACATAACCAACACTAACTTTGGGCTTCTTGTTTGTTAAATTAAAACATTTAAAGAATAATAGGAAGGAAGTACATTCTCAGACCTATCACGTCTAAAGGACATCAGGTAACAGTAACCAGGTGACAAAGCACCTGATGATATTGACCTGATGAGCAACTCAGGAGGTGGCAAAGAAATCCGTGTCAGGGCGAATATTAAGATATCACAGAGCCAAGTTCACTCAGAGCAGATTTCTCTATTATACAAGATAAACCAGAATCCTTTGCTAGAGGTATGAAGGCAGTGGAGGGTACCCGCTAGGATACTGAACAGATCCCAAAGAGCCACCATGAGTAGCTGGAGAGATAAGCATATACAAACCCTTTCAATATTTTGAAAGGAATTTTGCAGTTCTTGTTCTACAAACAAAGAGTAGTTTGAGGCATCTTTGCAAGACCTGCCTGTTGTTTCCTTTGGCAGAAGTATTACAGGGACAGTGTAACTGTTCAAATTTTAAGTGTTAAAAACCTAGGAAGATTTAGGTACATATACATGAAATAAAATCAAAGCACCTAAAGGAATGGAAACACCAAACAAGTTTATTGAGTATGCCATGTCAAGACTCTTTAGGTCTCCTATATGGCTAAAATTCAAAGTAGTCATACATGAATGAATTCTGAAACAAAAAAATGTAAGTGGAAACCTTGCCTTTGCCTCATAGTAACACCTAGTATGAAGCATACAGTTACTAAGTAAAATACTGGTTATGAAGGTTTCATATGGGATAGCAGGTTGTCCCTCTTTCCCTCTCACCCTACCTTCTCAGTAGAAAGGGCAGAATCAAGGTCACTTGCACGCTCTTAGCTGTCTTGATAAGTAACTGAAATATGCCTTAATTTCTTAAGTTTAACGTTAAAAAAATCCTAGTTCTGAAATAACTCAAACATTCCTGCAACTTGTAGTTTACCCAGACCCACCACTATATACACTGTCATTTTGTGTACTAGTGTTTTCACTTGAAATTCTCAGAATAACAACTCCGTGACTGAGGGTTACAGATAGAATTCAGTTGCTGCAAGGTCACAGATAGCACACATAACACCAAGAAACTGAAAGCCATCTTTGATCTTCTACTTATCCTATTTCTCCTCACAAGCAACATGAGACACATCTACCCTGACACCCGTCCTGGATAAAGTGTCCCATTAGAGAAACATAGCGTACCGTTCAGGATTTGGATGATAGATGAATGTGAGCATGATTTTAAATGAAAAAGCCAATTGTCCAGCTAAGGGAAACAAACACGCACTAAAATGACGCAACATTAGTATTATTGTCATCAGATTGTTTTAATAAACAATTCTTCCACTCATTTTAAAAACAAGACTACAAGCTACATAAAAAATTAGATCGGTAAGGCAAATCCTTTAGACAGAAAACTTTATGAAGGAGGTTGCCTACAATCACATGCTCGCTGAATATATCCCTACCTGACTTGGCTGATTGCTTAGGGTATCTCCCCAAACGCGGTCAATGCAAGAAATCGCTCCTTTATTTCAATTTTGGAAAAGAATGGGGGGCGGGGGGAAGGCAAGCTCGTGTTCTTTGTGGTTACAGTGAAAATCCCAAATGCGTTAAGCAAATTTAACCACTAGTACGCCCCACTGAAGCTGTGCAAGGAGCAAGGCGGGGGGTCGACATACATCCTAACTAACGTTCAGACCCTTACGCGGTTTATTTCCCTGCTGGAAAAGACTGGATTTTCTAGCCTGGGGGTACATTTAAAACCGGAGGATAATGCTCTAGGGAAGAAGTCGCGGCCACGGCCGAGTAACGTCCAGCGGCACCTCAGCGCTTGAACGACCGCCAGGACAGCGGCGGGAGCGGCCGCAGCGCCCCGCCCCGCCCC
>VZTV01085846.1:17385-37251 GCA_013400875.1 Anhinga rufa | reverse complement strand
GGCGGCGGCCCGCCAGCTCCGGCCGCCCCGCGGGGCGAGCGCCGGCGCTCTGGTGTCACGGCGCCTGCCTCGTGCGCAGGCCGCCCTCGCAAGTGTCCTCAGCAGGGCGTCCCCCAAGCCCCTGTGTAACCTCCGAGGTCTCCCCGGCCGCGGCTCCTCTCAGGGAGTCCCCAGAGTCCCTCAGAGTCCCCAGAGGGACTCTGCCTGTGGCAGCTTTTCCACTGAGAGATCTGCGGCCTGGCTCCCGCTTCTGCCCGGCTCGCTTCTCTACTCATCAAACTATCTAAAGTCAATCCCCACAGAAAACCCTAACAAGCTTCTCTTTGCCCCGTATCTGCCCTGCTTTGTCCGAACGCCAAGGCCGAAGCAGCCCTCATCTTTTGGCCCTGGCACGGCGTGTCCCCAGTTCGCGTCATCGTGCCCGTGTCGCTTCTGGTGCACCAGGTAACAGAACCAAAGCAAATAAGCGACACGGGAGTTGTAAACGAGGTTTACCATGCTCCTGATGTAAATCAGCTGTTCGTGCTGGCTCTTTTGGGAAGGGTGCCAGGTTTGTCCCCAGTTAATTTCTCCCCAGTTGAACTCCTGGGCTGGGAAGCCACAGAATGCTTGTTACCACTGCTCCGGGGATGTGAACGGCAGCCCATCTGCAGGGCTGGCAACATCTGGGGCTGTTGCAGGATTCGGGGAAAGAAACCAGCGATCAGGAAAGAAGGCGCGGTTGTAGGTCTGTTATCAGCGGCACTATGCACCGTACAGGTGATTATTTCCAGTAGCCAACTCAGTACTGAGCTAATTAGTCCAAACCCTATCACTGAGGGTATTACCGTAGAATGTTCCTAACTGTAAAATCCTGAAGTAATTTCAATAGCTAAAACCGCTGCAAGTTTACATAACTGTTTATTTATTTTCACTTTCATGCACTGGTTGATAGCAATTTTTTAATTTTAAAACCATGTATGTACAGTGCTTAGTACATTGGTACATGTACAGTGCTTAGTACGTTAGCCTAATCTTCATTTAGTTCCCCGGACTCTACTATAATATAAATTGTAAAAAATATACTTAGCACAGCCAATAAGAACTTTAACTTGAACCCAGAAATTGTACGTATAATTTTTTAATCATTTGCATCATCACTTTAGATATTGTTTATAATTTGAGCTGAAAAATGCTATGTGCAATGTTCATCTTTGTCTGACATTTTTATTCAGTGTTATGTTTCAGCAAAAACGTGTCAGTTATTTTTGAGAACATAACTAGGCAAAAATCATGTGAAGTTGGTTGAGTTGTAGGAGACATCAGGGAAGAAGCTGGAAAATGGAAAAATCTGGGTAATATTTTTTGATATTTTTCGGTTCTAACGCTAAAAAATGTTAGACAAGAGCCTGTGGCTACTCCACTACTGTGAGCCTGGAGACGTGCTTTGAGTGGAGCATCAGGCGACATCCCTGAAGGTGGGAGGGATGCACAGAAGCCTTAGCCTCTGTCTCACAACTAGAACTGTTCTCCACTGGAGACTAATTGGAGCAGGGAGAGCTGTCTTAAACTAACATGGTGAAGAGGGGAATGTTGAAAAGGAAAATGGAATATAAGCTTAGCTTCAAAAAGCTGTAAAGAAAATTGAGATAATGTGATAAGGAAATGTTAAGACGATTTTTCATCTGTAAAGAATTTAAAACCAAACTCTTTTCCAGTATGTAATTACCAAGGAGAAAGCTTTCAGCTTCTATTGAATATAAATATTATAATGTTATTATAAGTCAGTAAGTCAGATACTGGTTTGAGGGAAAATGATAAAGAAAAAACCTATGTGGGATTCAGTGATAAAAGACTAAAGAATGAAGGTAGCTAAGACTACTTAAAAAGTATTAGTGCTAATTTTCAAGGTTATTAAAATTTGAGCTAATAAATGGAACAGTAAAAGATGGTACTTTTTAGACTTTTGGAATACCTTTGACTTAGTACCACAGAGCATTCTAATTAAACATACCAGAGAAGCACACACTAAATGACTAAGGGCTGATTAGCTGACAGCTCTCTCTGTTAAATTTGAATTGGGGGACTTCTAGTAGAGTTCTGGGTGACCCATGCTTTGCCCTACCCACTACTGTTACTGGTAATCTGCAAATAGATACCAAATAATTTATGTTGAAATGTGCCCTTGACACAAATATTGCCAGACTTGTAAATAATGCTGAAAACATGGCGATCACTCAGACCATTCTGATAATAGGAGTGTATTAAAACAAAGCATGTTTTAAAATCAAATTGAAACCAAAGTAAAAACTTTAATTCAAGTTGTTTTTTTTTCTTTAACCAGAACTGAACTTGAGTTATTACTTTGAAGTTGTTGTTGAACCCAAACTCAAGCTGAACAAAAAGAAAATATTCAGTACGATATTTACAATAGCTCTGTAACACAAGAAGAGCCCGCTAGTATGACAAATCTAGCAGGGGCAGAAGCAGCAGCACGGGATATTCTTGGTGCAGGCAAGGAAGGAGAGTGGTGTGAATGCACAGGGCAGGTGAGAAGATGAAGAGGTTGGCTTGAGAATCCCAGAGAAGACGAGACGGCTTGCATCCTGAGAGATGGCCAAGTTAGGGGGGGAGAAAGATTCACTGCTCATTTTTATTGTCCTCTGAAATCTCCTGCTGCCGAAACTCTTCTGACCTTTTCCACATGTGATTCCTGGACACTTTTCCCCTACCCATATTATCCCAATGCACATTGTGAATCCATTCAAGACTGTTTAGATGTGCTGGGAAAATACCAGTAACAGGTGAACATGAACCAGAACTCAGTCAAAATATCACTGGTGCAATTCTCTGTTTTTAATACTGCCAAACTGTCTGTTGACTCAGAAAACACAGTACTAGACCATATCTTTCAGATGCGTGTGTGTCTCCCAGGACACAGTGATTCTGCAAAAGATCTAGAGTTTGTGTTGGACAGGCAACTCTATTTGCTGGTGCAGTCCTGTTGCTGAAATGAAGATGCCCCTTCATTTTGATTGAAGCTGTCCCTGCTCACTGCAGGGGGTTGGACTAGATGACCTCTAAAGGTCCCTTCCAACCCAAACCATGCTGTGATTCTGTGATTCTATGAAATGGTCAACTAAGTGATTTTTTAGTACTGGGATACCAGTCAGTAAATACTAAGTTGACTTTGGGTTTCCATCCTTAAAAAAAGACATAGAGAAATCAAGGAAAAAAACACAGGCAATAGCCATAAAATGATTTAAGAGAAGAGTTAGGCATATGCTCAAATAAGTGATTAGTAAAAATGCAGGATAGTGGTAGGAGCAGAACAGAAAGTCTGCGATTCTTTTCTCCAGGTAGAAAGACCTCTGCAGCTGAGATACAGCTCAGAAAACTTTTATTTTCATGAAGCCTTAAGAGGCAGTGCTTTACACGGGACCCAGCCTTGGTTGGTCTACAATGGGAATGGGGTCCTGGGAGTGAGTTAGGGATGTGTTTTTATACACAGCCTCCTCAACTTATTTAAAATAAAAATTAGAAGTTGTTTGGTTGTTGGCAGCAAATTGTAAAAAGGAAGGATGGTTAAAGAAGCTGAATAAATTTTGAAAACCTGGCTTTATTCCTTGCCACTGTCAAAAATCATGTGTACTAAAATTTGTTGTGTTCCTCACCTGAAAAAGTAGCAGAAATTCTGTGCATTCCTAGCTAAAAGCTAATTTTTTTGCTACTGTGCTTCTAATATACCATATGCTAAAAACATGAAACGGCATGAAACATGAAACATTAGAACCTGTCTGTTAATTTAAAATGTAAGATTTATGTTTCATGCTTAATTATTTATGCTTTAGCTCCCATCTTTAAAATAGAGTAACAACTATTCAAGTCAGCATTGTCAAAATAATTTCACTAATGCTCTTGAATCATTCACATTCTCTGATAAAAGTGACAAAGAATAATGTAGAAGGAAATTAGTAATTTTCTACTCGATTGAGGGATTATGACAAAGTCCGATGGTAAGAAAGTTTTAGGACACCATTTTGAATAAAAAATATTTTTAAAAATGAACATTAATCAATGAAGCAAGACCCCTGCAGAAAAAATACTATGTTATCATATAGCTAGGGGCAGCATCATAATATTTATACAGAAGAAGAGAGGGAAATGAATTAAATCAGCTCGCAGAGTTGATACTGTCATTTCTCAGTTTCTGAGTGTTTGATAGTGTTCTTCAATGTAGCTTGGGGAGGGGTAATCATAATTACAATTGTTTTTATTGTTTGCTACAGTATTCCTCAGGTACTGTCTAAAATAGGATCCCGTTGTGCTATGCATTGCGCAAGCACGCACCAGGTGACAACCCCAGCTCCAAATAGCTCATAGTCTAAATAGACAAAATGGACGCAGATCAAAGAGAGCGTGACGCACAGCGTGATAAATGAATTTGCAGAAATCACCATGTAAATATTGTGACACCCATTGTTTTTTAAGTGAAGGATGTCATTAGCAAGGTACTACCTGAACGGAAGAGCAAGGAAAGGGGATTTAGGCAAACCAGAGAGGGCAGAGAAGGGAGACCAGGTAGGGAGGGATCTGAAGTAAGAGAAGAAGCTGGAACAGGCAACCTAAAAGCACAGGAAGGAGTCCAGTCAACCCCTTCACATTGTCATACATAAAGAGCTTCGCCTGAGACATGTAGGTTGGCGCAGTTTAAAAGCACATCACTGAAATTCTTGAGAACCCAGAGGTTAGCAGCAAGACTGGCTGAAGAGGGTGAATCAATCACTCTTACCTGTTTCATTTTACATTTTACACATGCTATGGAAGAATCTTTGACCATTTTTATACATCTGTCTGTTCAGTGAAGCTTTGGCAGCGTAGTCATTTGAAAGCACTGAAGATCTGGCAGAGAGCGTGAAGGAGTGTTGTATTATCTTTCATATGCTGAAACTGTTGATAGTATCATAGCATTGCAGAGAGCTATATCCTGTGAAGTTCATGGAAAAACACTGTACTGGTAGCCACTGAGAAATAAAAACACCTAGAATCTTCTGAAATCTGTAAACCTTTTCTCCCTGTAATACTTTGGGAAAAAGAAATCTTTCCTACATGTTCTTTTGTATTATCATCAGTTATGGTGACTGTGTTCTTTACATTCATTTTGAATCTGTGTTTCCTGTCATGAGCAGATTAAAAACAGAAGAGAGCGGAGTGAAAGTTTTCTATTGCAAACATCTGTGTCTGAAAAAGGATTGTATTTCCATGTCCTGGAACATCAAGGGGAAAAGCTTGCCCTCCCCAGACACACACCTTTGGTTTGCAGCAATAAGGAGTTTATAGACAAGGTTGCTTTACTACAGTAAATAGAAAACCCAATTCTGCTATTATTTCCGGTGGTTAATCCTGCCTGGGTGTCCGAGGAGACCTTCGATCATTGTTCCCAGCAGAGAGCTATCTTATTCCATATCTCTAAAATGCTTAACATATTTCTGGGTGTAACATAAGCAATGCTTTTAATGACTCCTATCTTTTGTATCTGAAATTCAGTTTTCTATGCAAATATTGCTGTCCGGCTAAGTGTTCTTAGGGTCTATCAGTAGAAATGGCGAATGGACGTACTTACCCTCTATAAGTTAAATAAAATCCACAGGCAGAAAAAAAATGGCTATGTCAATGGACTTCACAAAGGAAAAAATTAGTGCTGACGTTATCATCAATATCTGTCTGCTTTTAAATAACACAGGACTGGAAAACGAGAGAAAAGATGTTGTAAGAAGCACTGGGGGCCAGATATACTGTACTTTCTCATACTTTCTGGTATTATTACAAGAATTTAGCTATGGAAAGAAGAAAATGTATTGGTTTAGATGCTGCCCTGAGACCTTCCTATCTCCTACATAAATGCCCTCCTTTTAAAACTTCAATAAACTAACATGCCTCACTGCAAATACCACCCAAAATGCATTTCACTAGTTTCATGTACTCCCTCACCCCGTTGTACCCAAAGATCTGTTAAGCTGTATGCAAAACTGGAACAAATCTGGGAAACAGTCTGACAAAATCGTTGTCTGGACTGGTTCTTCAGTCAGAATCATCTTGGGCACTGAGGAGGCTTTTGGTGGTATGCAACAGCGATTCTTCCTTTCTGAAGTGGAAGCACGTCTTCAAGTAACAGACCGTGGACTAGGGTTTTACTCTGGGCAACATTATTAGTGAGGTCTTCTCTCTCCGAATCATTTCCCCCATCTGCCAAACCTCCTTCAGATATACCCAGCTGATGGTGATATTTCCATACCTGTGAACATATTAAGGACTCTTAAGACTACAAATATTATTACTAGAATTAATAGAAAAATGAAGGAAACTTAAAAGTTTTAAACAAGCCTGGAAAAGTTAAGAAATCTGTTAGGAAAAATCTCATAAGCAGAGTCGGAAAATTTAAGAATAGGTAGGAATTCACACAGTCTGAACCTCTGCTTTGTAACTCGGGTTGTTCTGTTCAGTAAGAGGAGCTCACAGCTGCCTTTTTACAATGGCAATTAGCATGCCATCTCTCGCACTTTCTCTAGAGGATATATTACAGTGTGAATATTTCCCTGTGACTTACATGCCTGTCCAAGGTTCTCAGAAGAGGCTCTGTATACAAAGAATAATGAAGTGAATCCCTCAACCTGCTGATTGGAATGAGGATCTTAAAGATGTGAGAGTAGGGTACAGAGATATCTGCTTGCCTAATTCGCGTTTAAATCAGGGGTCATTAGGCACCAGACACTTCTGAAAAGTCATTGACGTAAACCCTATGATTTATTTTTATAAATTGTTCTGGTTCCTAAAAAGCATGCCCCATTTCCAATCCAATCTAAATTAGTCTAATTTCACTTTCCAACTTTAGATTGTATAACCTCATTGCCTTTGAAGCTAAAACATGTTTTACTGTCAGAAATCTTCTCCCCTTATAATCAAAGAATGATTTTATTTATTTTTTTAAAAGAAATGGCACGGACTGATTTTTTTCAAAACTGTCATAAAATAAGCTTTATACATTTTAGATTACAGTTGTGGCTCCTTAATCTTTTCAGTTTTTCAAGCTCTTCTGTTCAGGGTAAGCACCAAAATGTGCCACAATATTATTGCTCTTCTCAGTATCATTTGTCTGCTTCTACTCAACCATCTGCTAAAAAAAAAATAGAAGTGTTGCTAAGCAAGTTTGCAGATGATGCACAGATTGGTGGAACAATAAATAACATTTATATATCTGAGAATAGTGCTAGCTGCTGCACTGCACTGAGAGCTCACATTCTTTCTATCTGATCTCTGTCAACCAATTTCAGCGTCAGTGATTTCCACAGACCCCCGACTTGTAAGAGTGACATAGGTTTTTTGTTTCCAGGTGTGTGACCTCCCCATTTATGTGTGTTCAGACACATTGCTTGAATGAGTTCCCCTTCCTCCCAAACAACCCAGCTGTGTATAACTGGCTCTTTCTCAATACTATTTATCATCCTACCAAGCTGTGTCTCATCTGCAAACTTTATTAGCGGTGCTTTCATATTTTCTTCTATGTGGTTAATAAAAATATTAATTGCTAAAATGAGATCAGAGGCTTAACACCTGTTGAACTGGTAATCATTTAATGTACAGTTCAATATACACTTCACTGATTATTTGATGTTAATTAATTTTTTTTAAAATTAAATTTTAAATTTAAATTTAAAATTTTAAAATTAATTTTAAAAATAAGACCATCACACTTTATGAAAATGTGGATATGACACAGCCAAGTGTATTTCTAGATACCAGAAGGATCAAAGTACATAAAATGCAGATTTGTTATAATTGTCTCTAAAAAAATCACTCACGTGTGTGTTAATGTAATATTAAATAACACTCCCAGATAAAGTTTTTCAATGTTAATTTTTTGTTTTACCATTTATACACACATCAATGGCCATGCTCTGACTGTTGTGCTCCCATCTGGGGAACGCAGAACACCTATGGCTTAGGGGATACTTTGGGTTTGCAGCTGCTTTGTTTCACCAGAGCAACGCAAAGTTGCTGAAATAACTCTAGTACCCTTTGCTTTCTGCACTCCAAACTCCTGCTGATTTGTCACCTCCCACCGCTAATTATTCTTCATACATGATGCCCTTGTTTGCATTCCCTTAGCCTGGCTTTATCCTCTGAATGTATGAAATTCCCCGGGCTCACACAGTCCCGCTCCCCTTGTATGACAAACTGGCACTTAACCGAGGCAGAGTGACCGGCCGCCTAGAACATCGGGTTGGTTGGGGGTGACAGCAAAACCTCCCTGCTCTGCTATTTGCTTTTCTTACGCCCCAGACAGAGAGAGTCAGGCCGACCGCCGCTGCTGAGGGAGCGAGGGGATTACACGGGCACCCGCTCTGGCTGGGCAGGAGGGCGGCCGTGTCTCCAGCTCTTCTGGCCTCTTGGTGGTGGTGGCAGCAACTGATCAGCTCTTCACAGCTTTTCCCTAAGCCCTCTGTCTCAGCTCCTCACCTTTCTTCCTTCTCATGGTAGAAGTGACCCTGTCCCTTCTGCTTTGGGGACCAAAATACGGTTTTGCCCACATTACTTATAAGCCTGGAGCCAACCGTCTACACACGCCTGCTTTCCCCTCCATCACTCCTCCAGGGAGCGTACTCCTGGCTTCCCCTTCAGTGCAGAAAATGAGCATGCTGCCTCTCACCTCCCTCTCGGCTTGTTTGTAGAGAGGATCTGGCACAATAGGTGCTTTCCTCCCAGATGCTTCGTATGAATGGCCATACTTCCTGTTATTTTTTGTAACTAAAAGTTGTTTTGTTGTTGTTCTCCCCCCCGCAGAATTGTTCCCTTTTGGACTGGCCACCATCATCCATTGTTCTCCATGAAACAGAAACTGCCGTTGCCCTCGGGGGAGATGGTGGCTGCCTATACTGTGAGGCATCATAAAACACAGACCCCGTTGGGAACAATGGGGAAAGCCTTCTCAACGTGGCCACCAGCTGAGGCCTGCCACCGCTCTCGGCCTGTCCGGAGCGCTGGGGAGCGGCAGCCATGTTGAGGGGAGGCAGTGGTCCACCGAGCAGCCTCTGGGCCCTGCTGGAGGGGAAAACGAGATTACATGCGACAGGGACGATACCCAAACAAAACCAGCTTAATTGCAAGAAGCAAGTGAACCACAGTCTTCGTGCAAGGTTACAATGGGCTGCGCTTATGTGGGAGCTAGCAGAGCTTTTGGCCGCTTTTGTAGGCGAGGTTGAAGTCCGTTTTGCTGCTCTCGCCCACTGATGCCTTGACTCCCCCTTAAATACTAAAAGAACAACATTCTTATTTGACAGTTTCTATAGGAAACAATTTTTGTCACAGAATAATAAGCATTTCATCTATAGAGTTGTGATATTTTTCCACCCTCCCTTTTCACTGGGCAGCCTCCTGCCTCATATACTCTTGGGTTGCTGGAGCCTGTATTCTTTTTACCCAGATAGGAGACAAAGAGGGGTCTAATAATGGGTCGTCCATTTTTCTTAAATGACTGATTTTTAATCTCTAAGAAAATTAATATATTCAAATGCATCTTTGAAATTACTGGAAAATTTGTTTTATAATCAAACCATACATATTGTACTGTTAAAGAGAGTACACTGTGTTTTTCATAGAGAGTAAAGAATAATCAATAAAGCATACCTGAGTTTGAAAATTCTGCCCCGACACTAGAGTCTTTAACTGTCTCTAAAACATGCATTCAGTGATAGAAAATATTTCAAAAGATGATTAAATTTGATGGCATACATCATCAATAATTTTGTACAAGCCATACTGTAGGAATGTTGTGATTATTTTCAAAAACAATCATTGCGATTCAAGGAAATAAATGGGCAAGATCTTACTTAATAGGAATTCAAACCATTCAGGTCACTAAAATAACAATAAGCATACTCACCCAAGTAAAACTGTGATCTGTTAAAATCTCATGTACATAAGCCTCCAGATCTCCACACTTTTATATTTACAATTCTATAGGATGAACGGTCATTTGCTGCCATTATTCTTCATAGCAGGAAATTTCATCTTGAGCAGAAGTCGTGCGGAAGTCTTAACCCTGCCAGAGTGACACTAAAAACCTTTATAATGATGCCTACAGCCTTTTCGGTGACTTTGTACTTAAATTGATAAAGTTGATCTTTAAAGATTCAGTATACGCTCTCTCCTCTTCAGAGTAGGGACTGTAATTACTGTGGAAGTAGCGATTCATCTAGAACAATGAAGCTGCATTCTCAGCTGAGACACTGAGTTACTGGTATTATGTACCTAATGTGAGTTTGGGAGCTGAGAGGCAGCTTCTTGGTTTTGAATCATCCACAAATCCCACTCAAGGTGATAGGTGCACTCGCTGCCTTCCACACTGGCTAAAAGAGGGAACACCCTGTGTTTAGTAATAACTTAAACAATGGAGGCTACTGCCCAAAGTAAACACTGAATGCAGGGTCAGAGGATCGATTAGAGTGAATGAAACAGTGGAAAGTGGGAGGAAACAGGCAGGGAGAAAACCCAAAAATCATGGTACAAGAAATGAAGTGCATACACAATGGCCTTGAAAGAAAGCCAAGGGAAGGAGCTTTTTGAGCAGAGCCCTGACTGCAAGCAGATCTGGGATCAGGAGCAAAGCAACGGATTGTTGTTCAATCTTACTGTATTTCAAGAAGGAGGACTTTGTTTGTAGTAAAACAGGATTACTTCAAAGAAATACCTGGCTCTTGTAATCAATTTCTCATTCTAATGGAAACAGCCTGTGATGTTGTACATACGGGCTCACTGCTCAGGCCACAATGGAGTTAGGCAATGCAACCCGAGCGAGCAAACAATTGAGGAAAAACAGGGAAGGAGGACGGAGGGAGATTTTGGAAAAAGACATGGCAAAATGGAAGAAAAATGAAAACTTGCAGGAAATTAATCTAAGGCACAGAGAGATGGAAGGCTGTAGTCAGGATGTATTCTTCAGCATGATAGTTAGTCAGCTGGGAGATGCTAGTGGCTCTGGGGAAGAACAATCCTTAAAGTGTACCCATGTTTGAATTTCTGATAAAAAAGAAGAGCCTGTCCCTCCCATCCCATTGCCATTTCAGAAAAGCAGCCCTCTCAGACAGGCAACCAGGCACCACGATGGAGGGTTAAAACACATCAAGCTGCTGCCCATTTGGAACACACTCCGTCTCCTTTCACATCTGCAGAGCATTTAGCTGCTTGCATCTGGTTGTGTTTGCGCAAATATAATTCCATATTCACTAATAATTCCCGAGGCTAAAGGCCCCTCTCCTGTAACCTTGTTAATATTCTCACAAGGCCTGGTGTGAACGCCTCACAGCATTTGGATTAGAATTCAGTCTGGTGGGCTTTTTTTTCCCCCCTGTCTCTTACTCTTTCTCTCTCTCGTACTTTTCTGGCCTCCAGTTTCCTGGCCACCCACATGACGAGACACTCTCCCTCCCGCTCTCTCCCCATTCTCAGTTTCAAGGAATTTCCTTTTGTCAAAGGCAAAGTGTGATTGACATATTTTCCCCTCTTAAGTGCAGTCTTCTTAATACTTGATTTAACTATGTCCTTATGGGGCTCATATAATCATTACCTAGGTGAGAAAGAGACCCCCTGCTCCCTCTCTACCATCCGATCTTAGGCTTCAAGTGCCAGACTGCTGGGCTACTTAGCTCTTTTTACATGTTTTTTATTCCATTTTAAAAGATGTTTTTATTAATTTGGTGGTGATGAGGGGTTCCAGGTTTACAGCATTGGAAACTGAAGTCATTTGTTTGTCTGCAAAACAGGTACCACTGAAGCCGCAGAACTGCCGGCTCCCCAACCAACGTGCCTTGGGATCCCCTTTCAAAGCACCTCACCCAGGCCAGAAAAAGCACCTTCTCCTCCGGCCTTTCTGGGGAGAAGGCAGTTTAATTTTCTAATCAGTCCTCAACCCTGATGCTAAAACTGATAAAAAAACTGAGCCAGAGCTCACCCTGACCATAGTGTCACTGGAGTCAGGGACATAAGCATTTTGCTTGTTACTTCTGGTCACTCCTTTCTTTAGCATGGAAAATGATGGTTTCCTGTTGTTCTCCAGCCTATTTTCCACGTGACCTGCATAGCATGGGCCCTGGCGAACTGCCCACCCCAGGTAGAGACCAAGGTGTGCCATGGTGGTGGGGGCAAGGGGTTGAAGGAGAGCAGCTGTGGGGCTTGGGAGGGCAGATGGGCTGCTGGCAGGAGAAGGAGAGGAAGGTGAGTCCCCAGGCTGATAGCTTGGAGTCTTTAATGATCTCCTGGTTAATTTGTATGGGGCACCCTGCTGTGCTGCTCTGGTTTTATCTGTGTCATGTATATTGGTACAGGAAGGTAAAACTCTGCATTATGATGGCTGTGGGAATTCAGTTGAGGTTGCTCAGACTGAGCCAAACATTTCCAGTACAACGTAGGAAGGACAATTAACAAGTTTTTGACTAAATATTTGCAAGATCTTAGCACACTTTTTAATCAATAAGAGAGCAAAAAAGAGTTTTGTTTTCCATTTAACAGAAATAGTCCTGGAAACTGATTGTTATAGCCAGCATATAAGAAAATGTTTATGATAAAGTATTTTGAAAATTTATGCCACATCATAATTTTTTTCAGTTTTGTTTTCAGTTGTGGATGAACTCTGCTACATTTGAAGTAACTAGGGTGACATTTCCCATGTCAGGGATTCATTTCTGTACCTTGCATCTTTTTTTTCCCCTTTCTTTGAAAAAGGAAGGAAAAATAATTAATTGAATTTTCAGAAAAAAATTAGGGAGACCTTATTCTCATGTATATGCCAAAAAAAAAAACAACCCTGAAAGGGATACCAGTAAGAATCCCTACCTCATTTGGATGAAAGACTTGTTTGATCAGCAGTTGGGGCGGAGGGTCCCTCTGATGCCAGGAATGTATACTTGCCTATTTTCGTGAAAATT
This sequence comes from Anhinga rufa, assembly GCA_013400875.1. Classification (NCBI taxonomy): domain Eukaryota; kingdom Metazoa; phylum Chordata; class Aves; order Suliformes; family Anhingidae; genus Anhinga; species Anhinga rufa. The sequence goes on along the minus strand of VZTV01085846.1, from coordinate 24,292 downwards.
TTCCCGTATTTACTCAAATTATGAGCCTCAGAAAGTCCTGCTTCACACAAAGACATTAGAATTGCATGGTCCCTGAAGGATTTCTGCCTGTTCTCAAACCCAGGGGTGGATGGCAACCTTCTCTCCCACTGGAGCAGTGGGGTAGGTGGTGTCTGAGGGCACAGGAGATGGACAGTGTTGCTGCCTCTGCTGTGGTTTCAGTGTTTGTCTGACAGAGCGTGGGAGAGGAGAAGGAACCTTTCAGACAAGACCGCAGAAGGCAGGGAGCTGGGACCGAAGTACTAGGAAGGAAGACATTGGGACAAATTGCTGCTGGGCTCAATAACCTGATGTTCTGAGAAAGAGTGTGGGGCTTACAGGTAGGACTGGAAACATGACAGGGGAGAGGCATGGACCTCAGGTGCTTGTCTCCGGGATCAGAACGGGAATTTCTACACATTGGAAATTCAAAAATTAAATCTAACAAAAAGAACAAACCCCACAACCTAAAAAATTAATGATTCAGGCTTCAGAGCAGCATTTGGATGATATGCAGTAAATAAGACATGAACCACCTATTGAACAATAAATAGAAAAGATAACCTCAAATATAAAGGATCTTCAACAGAGATCCAGTGGAAAACTGTTATGTGGTTATGTAATTAAAGATGGTATGGTAGCTCATGGACAGGGCTGAAATAAGGTCAGGCTTATTGCTGATGATCCTTAACATCCAAATATTTGACTTTGCAACATTAATAGTTTCTTAACATAGTATTATTTATACAGTACATAGACCTTGTGTAGCATATAGGCCAGGACCTACAGTGCTGTAAAGTGAGTTAGACTCTGTATCTTATTAATAGCTTAAATTAAATTAACAGCTATTTACCTTAGCTCTGGCTCCAAGCCACAAGGATTCAAAAGAATGCATCCTTTGCAAAGCCAGCTTCTGTGTATTCTGTAATGAGATGGGACCAAACGGTAATGATATAAAAAAAAATCCTTTAATTCTTGTCTTCCTTTCTTCATGGAAACATATTCAGCTGTGGCCCATATCTGCTGAAAATAGTTATCACCACAGTATGGCAAAGAATATTTTCAACCATTCTTTTAAGAAAGCTTTTATCTTTTCTTGACCTTACAATGTCTCCAGGCAATCTGTCTCCATTGTCAGGGCCTTGCTTAGTGACGTATTGTTTCAAGAAGCATAGTCCAGGACTTTTTTTCCAGTATGTGCCTGGGAAGGAGTTAACTTGTAGATGGCTTCAGCAGCTTATCAGATCTCAGTCCTCAGCCTTGCTGCTGCCATGTGCCAGGACTGCCTTCCTTGCCATGAAGAGCCTTTTCCGTGGCTTTGTGTGCGTTTGGCTTGCAAGCTGGCCAGAAACTGGTGTTGGGTACCTCACTACAGATATTGGTAAAGTACTGTATTTACACGTTATGGGAAAGTGCCAGATGCCATTGCTGCAGAATAAATGAGTTAATGAGGCTGTGATTGAAATGCTTCGAGAAGGTGATGCGAGAACCAGCTCTGAGGTAGCTCTACATTGCTGCAATGGTTTACCTCTGGTTCAGGTTCTCACAGTTATTTCCATAATTGCAATTGCCAGAAGCTTTTTAAAATATAAGCTATGATTTACAGTGAGTTCTGCATGGGCTGCAGAGCTGTGGGAAGCAGGGGCTCTGACTGCGCAGCAGAGCAGACTGTGCCCCCCGGACCAGCTCATGCCACTTGTGATTGCTGTTCTGCCCTTTCCTCTGAGAAGTTTCTGTTGAACACCTTAGGCCACACTGTTGTGTGTGTCACCTGCGAGATCAATCCTCCACCCTTGTGTCCTGTCGGGCCGCTCTTCTGTCCAACATTTAGTGAGGCGCCTCTCGCCTTTATACTAGCTCACCCTCAGGACCGTGGTGTGACGTTCAGATGGTTTCTCAGGCTTGCAGGACTGCCTTGTAAACAACAGTGCTCTAGGTGAAAACACAGAAAGCAAATGCTGCAAATTGTAAAGCAGCCTTGGCTTTTAGAATGACCCCAAACAGCTCAGGAGATAAGTGACCTGAAACCTGCTAGAATATTTGTATACTCTGTTTTTTTTTCTGAAGAAAATCCTCTCTGTTCAAACATTAGTGGTAATAATAATTTTTTTAAATGCAAAGAAGCAAATAATCCTGTACCTTCTCTGCCAGCTTGAAATATCTTTAAATCTTTATCTTTTAACTGAGTGTTTGGAGGGGGTAGGGGGGGAAGAAGGAGAAAAAGTGGCTTGAATAAGTTGCTGTTGGAGTGTCTCAGTGTATCAGGTGTTTTCCAGGCATTGTGTAAAACAGTCTCTGCTTTAGTGTCCTTACTGTCTCAAAGAACAGGGTACAGACAATCTGGACCTGGCAGTTGGGAATGGGAGGAGGCTAGCAGCAAGCAGCATCACGGTCCTGGAGAACAGGGATGGAGGGATCTATCACTGCCAGGGTCCAATTTGGAGAAAGTGGAACACAAACCAGAAAGCGTTTGAATCACTCCATTGCCACCAAGTACCTGTGAAGCCCATAGGCGAAGTATGCCTCACCCCCTTTAATGGCCAGACCAAATATGAAATGGCAATCTGCTATTGCTGCTAGCAAATTGAGAAACAAAGGCATTCCTGTCCCTTCATTCCCCGCCCCCGCCAAGCAAACAGCAAGCATGAGGGGTGCTGGGCCTTTTGTTATTAAACCAGTAGTTCGACAACTATATTGTGAACGTGGACTAATAGCAAGGACAAATGGCTCTGTTAAGATGTGGAATAAGATAACGAGAGAATCCCAAACCAAGACACTTTCTCCTAGGAACAGGGAAAACTGGGATATGGCAACTGGTGTTTCTGTTCAGACACAAATGATCAGGAGCTTCCTTCCACATCCGATTTTGAGCTGCCTGCAGATGTGTAAGGTGCTGCTGTGGCCGAGGTGTGAGGCAGAGAGCCTCCTTTAGGCTTTCCAGAGGCAGCTGCTGTTCCTGTGGATGCTTTGGACAGTGAATGGCATTGTTCTGGGGGCTGCAGCTTGAGGCGAGAGGATTTATACACAATGTCAAATCCCTCCTGTCCTGACCCCTCCTGACTCCTGGACATCTGCGAGGGAACACCCCTGAGAGGGTATCTGTAAAGAACCGTTTATTTTGCAGTGAAGGGGTAATCTCATAATAACCAGGGAGTTCCTCCAAGTTCCTGGGAGTACCGAGTGAACGTTGCCCAGTGTTGCTGGCTGAAACGCTGCAAACACAAATACAATGGAGGCTCTGAAGAAGGCAGAGCGTATCAGCACCCACAGCCCATGTTTATTTTCTCCAGAGATGAAGGGGGGACTGCAGGTCAGCAGGAATTGTGTGTTCTGACTGGTATTTATTGACTCAGAAGTCCTTGCTGACAGACAGACAGACAGACAGGCAGGGAAGGGTTCCATTACAGTGATGTCGTTTCTTTCCCTCTTCGTCCCTGAGGCTTTCACTGCTGACACTCTTTACACATTGCTGTGGCTTCTCCAGCTGGTGCTGGGGCGAATGGCAGCTGCCTTTCACCTCGCTGATGCTGGAAGCCTGGGTGCCCCTAGGGAGCACGACTGTCAGGCTTTCAGCGACATACTGCAGCACATCTATCAGAGATGCAGCAACAACACAGAGCTTCATGCTCAGCCTTCCCTCTGAGACCTGGGTTAAGGCTGGAGGTCTGGGTCAGATACTGAAGGTGAACTCTGGGTGGCTACTGGGGGTCAGTGTACAGGGCCTGTGTGAAAGAGAAGTGTATCCCTGCGCTGTGCTCAGCCCCATTTCCACCTTCCGTTCCCTGATGCAGCCACTGCTAATGAGGTCTTTGATTGCCCTGCTTTAATGTTGTGCTTTAGCAGAGATTTGAGTCCTTTCTGTAAGTGACAGTGAGGCAGATCTACTGTTGGCTATTTGCAGGGATGCTACGACACTCTGAGCAGCCTCCGTTTGAGCCAGGGGTCATGGCTTCAATACTTTTGATGGTTCCTTCAGAGGGTCCCTTTGGATTTAAGACCATGCTGGAGACTTATATCTGTTGCAAGCAGAACAGTCACATACACTTTTAACCTCACAGGGCAGGCTTTTTTTAATGAGCCCTCACTGGCAGTGCAAGATACTGGATCCTTCATCCTTTGTCTGAACGGAGAAGCAAAATGTCCATGTTTAAACAGTATGAATTGTTTTTCTTGTCCCCACACTTTCCATTGGTTTTTTTTTTTTTAAGATGAATTATCTCCCTTTGAGTCCAGTAAACCAAAGGTGGCAGTCTTTAAAGGATGCAGCAGGCTGGGGTACAGGATATCTGGAATGTTTGTAGCAAAGCAGTGTCAGATAGATCAGATCGTAGTTTCTTTCCTCACTTTAAAAACATCATACCTGCAGCAGGGATAAGTGAATGACACTGATCTCTTGCTTAGGGAAATTTACATTAGGGATGCTAAGAAGTTGCAATATGAGGGTGCCTTTTCAGGTTCAGTCTTTATGAATCTCTGCAAATCTCTGAATGAGAACCCAAGCATCAGATAATTCAGTCCACTTCTTGATTGCCAATACAAGATTACGTGCAACTGTGCATGTTTCATTTTAACAGTCCTAAATTATGAGATATCTTCCACATTTGGATTCTGGCTGTTTTTCTAGAAATTCGACTCATGCAGTGAGACATGGTTGCAACACTTTCTGTTCTGTGACAGAATGCTTCTTACATCACCTAACATATATGGAATTCTTTTCAGGCTCTACCTCATTAAAAACTGATGCTTACACCTCCTGCCTCTCGAATGTACAGGGGCAGATCTAGGCATATTTCCACTTGAAAAGATTTCCTCTCCTTTTCATTAATGACAGCTGTACAGCTGTCTAAAGACTGTGGAGATTTCCCTCTACACTGCTGGATGTTTACTGTCTTGGTAATCTGTTTGTGGGGAGCCACATGCTTTTGTTCCCCCAGTAAAGCTCCTTTAAGCATAACCTATTTTCATTTACGTGGCCTTTCCAGTAAAGAGGAGTAAAGAGAGTGAGCGGTTCAATATGTGCACGGTGGATGCCAATGATGGGGTGGTACTGCAAGGAAAGTGCTTTCCTGGCTACGTCTGTTAGCTGCTGAGAATGTCTCATGTCAAAGGGCTGCAGGAGTGGAGCTCTCTTCGTGATGGTGCATATAGAGCACCTTCAGGGTGCTTATAGGTGCACATCAACTTACAGTTCTAAGTACAAGAAGGCCAAACTAGCCCCTAAACCTTTTACCATCTAGCCTTGCTGAGCTTTAGTGTAATGGGGCAAAATACGTTACAAACATGCAAATACTGGGCACAGTTATCGTCACTCTAATGGGTTTCTGTGCCTGAAGAGGGAGTAGCTGGACCATCGAGTCTCACCTGAGTACTGACTTACACAACTGGGATGCCCCAAGCTAATTCCTGTTTGAATAGGAGCACATACATAAAACCAAAGCAAACCTTGGTTTAAAAGCAAACTTGATGATTACCAGTCTGTTACATGACTGGCCAACTGTAACTTTCTTTTCCTTGTCTTTAATCCACTGCCTTTCTCATCTTTCCCCATGAGGTGTAGTGTCCTTATGTCAGTGGCTTTCAACTTGTCATCCACAGATTTCTGGAAATCGGGGGACTGCTTCTAAAGGGTCTGTGAAAGAAAAGCAATTTTTATGTGCCGTGCTGTAATCTACGTATGTGAAATTTCTAAAGAAGGTAGTGTGTCGGTATGCCCATTGGGGTGGGCAGGAAAGTAAGATGAAAGGCTTTTCTCATGGGAAGAAGCAGGGGATTTAAATCCTACATTTGTGGCAGTTTTGTAATCTTTAAGTTCCTTTAGTTCTTCTCTGTTTCAAGAGAGGCATGCTGGCTGGTACTCTGTGGATTGATGGAACCTCCCGGGAACGTCCTGTAAGTGCAGAAACACTCCAAAACAAGTCACAGCCAGGGACTATGGATGTAACAAAAGCTTACATGCATTGTTACCTGTAGCTAGATCTTACCTTTTCCTTGCAAACCTCAGTAAACTCCACTTAGCTTAGTTATCTCCGTCGGTGCGGAAGGAGGAACAGACTTTGCTGTTTTGCCTTCTACCAGTGAATCCTCACCAGTGAAGGATGCTGACCACATAGACAACCTACCCATGTAGTGCAGGTTTACGGTCTTATTGTCAGTGATGTCATTGATCATTCCATGGCTTAGGCCTAGGAAAAATTAATTTTGGTAATGAGATTAGAGGCAGATTAAAGCATTTTTTTTTAAATAGCAGACCTCTGGGTTCTTTGACAGATCTCCTTTTGTTTTTGTTTCCTTCTCAGAACATCTTGTGGTTTTCTGCAGAATAATATCAGGTATTATGACAGGTATACAATGCGATGCACCTAACTGATTCTCCACATAAATATATACTGACAATTTGGTAGGTTTATAAGTTTAGATACCTTAACTGATGCTGGATATCCACAGATACTGGATGCTGTGTATGTACAGAATGAAACTAAAGTATCGTTATACACTGGAAGCTAATTAAAAATATCCCTGATAAGATCAAGTTTGCCTTTCAATGATGCCACAGCACACTAGTTTATATTAACACACATTAGTTAAGCAGATTAGTTGAGTTTAGATCAACAGATTGAAATGGAACAAGACAACAGATGGTTTCTTTCTGGCTTGCACATACTTGTTATATCTGTAGGTCCTACTCTGGAGAAGCGGAGCTCTGTGCAAACCTAGCTTTGCACTTCATCTGATGGATTCTGGAGGACCATTAGCTTCCTCTCTTTAACACATTTCAAGCACCAAACTATGGCTTGCAAGATAAATATTTCCTGGCACATGGTTAGTCCAGTATGCAGTCCATTTCACAGAATCACAGAATCCCAGAGCGGTGGGGGTTGGAAGGGCCCTC